>CABHPP010140709.1:0-25456 GCA_902168425.1 Peromyscus attwateri | reverse complement strand
GCCCGATGGCATGGCTGGGGACAGAGTCTGCAGAAACTCCAGGCTGTTGCACACTCCCCTGCTGACTTTCCTGGGCAATGACAGCTTGTCAACTTCAGCCCTTCTCTCAACTATCACCATCAAGTCTGCAGTTCTGCCTCTCTTTATAGGGCACACACTCGCTCCGTTTTGCTATCTTTTCACTTCTCTATCACGTATTGGATCATAGTAGTGGCTTCCCCTGCTGTGCACCCCATGGTGGGGAGCAGCCTGGGGGTGACATTTCAATTCTTAATTTCTATGCCCCAAACATAAGAGCATCCACTTTTGTAAAAGAAACACTACCACAGTTTAAATTACCTGTTGACCCTCACACATTGACAGGGACAGAATTCAGCACCCCACTCTCACTAATAAACAGGTCTTCCACACAAAAATGCATGAGTTAACAGAAGTTTGCAAACCAAAGGGACCTAAAAATATTTACAGAACATTTCACCCAAACATAAAAAAAAAAAAAAAAAATCTCATGGAACTTTCTCTAAAACTGGGACACCAAGCAATTCTCAGGAGATACAAGAAGATTGAAATAACACAGTGCATCCATTCAGACCACCATGCATTAAAGCTGGATTTCAACAACAGAAACAATTAAAGCCTCCAAACCAATGGAAACTGAAAAACTCTCCACTTTATGAAAATGGGTCAAGACAGAAAAGAAGAAAAAGAAATAAAAACTTCCTAGTACTCAATGAAAATTAATGCACAAAACACCCAAACTTTTGGGGTGCAATGCAAGCAGTGCTAAGAGGAAAGTTCCTAGCACTAAGTGCTTACATAAAAAAAAAAAAAATGGAGATATCTCATAAAAGCAATTTAACAGCACACCTGTGAGCTCTAGAACAAAAAGAAGTAATCACACCCAAGAGGAGCAGATGGCAAGAAATAATCCAACTGAGGTCTGAATCAATAAAATAGAAACAAAGATCACAATACAAAGAATCAATGAAAAAAATGAGTTGGTTCTTTGAGGAAAAATCAACAAGATACAAAAATACAGAGAATAGTCAAATTAACAATTTCAGAAATGAAAACAGGGACATAATAACAAACACCAACAAAATCTAGACAATCTTAAGGACATACTTCATAAACCTATACTACACCAAATTTGAAAATCTAAAAGAAATGAGTAATTTTTTCAATAGGTAACATTTAACAAAGTTATATCAAGATCAGAAAAATAATTTAAATAAACCTGTAACCCCTAATGCAATAGAATCAGCCATTAAAGTTTTCCAACCAGAAAAAGCCCAGGGCCAGACAGTTTTAGCACAGAATTCTAACAGACTTTCAAAGAAGAGTTAATGCCAAAACTCCTCAAATTATTTCATGAAATAGAGACAGAAGTAACACTTCCAAATTTACTTTATGAGGCCACAGTTACCATGATACCTGAACCACATAACGTTTCAACAAAGAAAGAGAATCACATTACAATTTCCGTTATGAACATAGATGAAAAAATATTCAATAAAATACTTGCAAGTTGATTCTAAGAAAACATCCATAAGCTCATTAACCATAATCAAGTAGGTTTCATTGCAGAAATGAAGGGATGATGGTTCGACATATAAAAATCTGTCAATGTAATCCATCATATAAACTAACTGAAAGAAAAAAAAAACACATAATCATCTTATTAGATCCTGAAAAAGCCTTTGACAAATCCAACACCCCTTTGTAAAAAAAAAAAAAAAGTCCTGGAGAGATTAGGGAAACAAGGGACATTTTAAATCATAATAAAGGCAATTTACAGCAAGCCTACAGCTAACATCAAATTAAGTGGAGAGAAACTCAAAGCAATTCCACTAAAATCAGGAACAAGGCTGTCCAGTCTCAATATATCTTAGCAATATATATTTGAAGTTTTAGCTAGAGCAATAAGACAACTGAAGGAGATCAAGGGGATACAAGTTGGAAAGGAAGAAATCAAGGATGAGGGCTTTTGCCCTGTGTTATTGTATTTTGTTTTGTCTTGGTGTGCAGTTGTTGTGTCTTGGAGGCCTCCTCTTTTCTGAAAGGAGACCGAGAGGAGGGAGGGGCTGACAGGAGTAGAGGAGGGAAACTGGAAGGAATTAATTCGTGAGAGAAGAATCTACTTTCAAGAAATAATAAAATAAAAACAAATGTTAAAAATTGAAGGAAGATAGTTTCATTCTGTAAGAGAAATGAGGTTCTTTACTACTGTGACAGCACAAGGACCTCTCTGTTACCTTCCAAATGTTTAAAAGTACCCTTTAAACTTACTGCAAATATCCCTAACAGGATACAGGATACAGAAAATGCAGGAACATTTATTCAAAAACTCTGTACTGTACATTAAGTCATGGTATCTGAACCAAGACTCTATATCTTAGCTTAGAAACAGAGTGATAAGCTACGGTTGGTAGACTTTCCAAAGTAACATTCCAGATATCTTTTTTTAAATCTTCCTTCCAGCTAAGTATAGCTGTAGCTAAGCTCTGGAAAAGTCAAGGGGGAAGATAGGTTTTCTTATTCTGCTCAGCCACCATTTACTGGAAAATGGAATTTCTTCTTAATTAGCTGCCATTGAAAATAGGATTTCTAATTAATGATGGCTCCAATCAAGTTGTTTCAACTTATGATGGTGCAAGAGCAACATGAGTTTAGGAGAAAGTGCACTTTGAATTGACTTCCCAGAGTCATTCACATGTAATCAGTATCATGACCATGCAAGGCAGAGGTGCCAATCAGCCACACAACCTAGAAAGGAAATGCTTTCTGATGTTAAGCTACTCTTTATAGAACATTAGGGTCATTAAGAATATTTCAGTCTACAATGATTTCAAGACAGAAGGGTTTATCAGAAAGAACACGGTACTGGTATGGTAATTCGTGTTAGTAATCCCAGTATTCAGGAGACAGAGGCAGGAAGATTCATAGTTAAAGGCCATCTTCTGCTGTGAAGTGAATTTGAGGCCAGTCTGGATTACATGCAACCCATTATTAAAGAAATATATAAAAAAAATTTAAAGAAATAAATAAAATTAATGTTGAAAGTATAATTTACTATCATGTTGACATATAACCAACTTAAAACTCACTGCATTTCCAATAAGATCTTTGCAAAATGCAGCAGGCATTTTACATGGAAAACATATCTTCTTTCTGGCTTTTTGGTAGCCACATAGAGCTTATGACCAATGGAAAGGACAACCCAACTGCAGTTCTCAGAGTTTTCATCTGGAAACTAAAGACATTGAATAAAACATTTTAAACATCTGAAATATATATTTAGTTCTAAGGTGCTACTTTTTGCATGGCTTCTTATTCCAGTAACTTCAAATATGGGAAAATTTTGCAAAAAAAAAAAAAAAAAAACCAAAAAAACAACTTGCTATATAAATATTGAAGATTCATCCTTATTTGACCTTTTCTCTAATACAGCCTTTTATTTTTTCAAGATTTTGAACAAGGTACTTTAGTCTACAAAGAAAATAAAGGGCCACTGGCATTGCTATTTCGTTTCTCCCATCAGGTTTCCTTAGCTTTTAAGCCACACTGTCTGAAATTATATTCATTAGTCATATGCCTAATTAAGCTAAACTTAAATTAAAATTCACTTCCTTAGCTGTGTTAGTCAAAGTTCAAGTGTTTCCTAGTCACATGTGGCCAAAGGCTACTATAATGTACAACACAAAGAAGAGTCTTTTCCATCAGCAGGAAGTACTTGATAGCTCTCATCTGAGAAGTTCCCTGGACACTTAATTGAAAACATCCTTTTATTAGTTACTTTTCTGCTATTCTGATTAAACACCATGGCCTAGATGACTTAAAAAAGAGGGTCTTGTTTTGGACTTACTGGTTCCAGAGGAAGAAGAGTCCATCACCATTAGATGGGGGGAGCTGGGAAAATATGGCAGTAAGCACGAGGCATGGCAGCAGGAAAAGCAGCTAAAAGCTCATGTTTCTACCAGGAAACAGGAAGCAAAAAACACTAACTCTGAAATGGCTCAAGTCTTTGAAACCTCAAAATCTGACTCCAATGATACACCTCTTCCAGCAAGGGCGCATCATCTAATCCTCCCCATAGAGCCAGCAAATGAAGTCTCCAAATGCCTGAGACTTAAGGGGGGATTCACATTCTCATACTCAAAGAACCACAAGTATTGGATAAAAACAAAAGTTTAGGGAAATAGTTATCAGTCAAGTGTATTTTGCCACAAGGAATATGGTAAGCCAATTTAAAGGAACAATTATATGGAGTGTAGTTCTAGGACCTTTGAAAAGGTGAACATAGAAATGAATAGCCATTCAGTATTTTGAGTTTTCTTTCAGACATTCAGAGATATTGTCCCAATCTCCTTCCTACAGACTGATCTATTAGATTCCAGATTATCAGTTCCCTAAGTAAGTGTACTGACTCTACAAGTTATTCTCACTTTCTGGATCACACAGGTGAGTTTTTACCTGCAGAGATAACAGAGCACCTGATCTCCTGATGGTCTTGTTCAACAGCTGTTGTCTATTAGACAAGGCATACTGAATACAGCTGCCTGAGAAGCACTTCTGTAGCACTGTCTTAAAGACATTCATTCGCACTGGAGCCTTCATTAATTTCGTTGTCCTCATCTCTGAGGAACCTGGCAGCCAGACAGCTTTCAACCTTCTGTGTAAACACTGAAGAGGGGCTTATCTGGATTTCATCTTAGTAGCCTTAGTTAGGCTTAACTTAGCTCATCTTAACTTAGCCCAGAACAAGGTAAGTTGCGTCTCTAGTGTCCTAACCCTGAGATTTAGCTTCGCTTGTCTAAATCATATCCCTTGACTCTTGTAAGACTTTGCAACATAGGAAATAAAGTCATCTGTTCTAACTATGTTTATGTGATGAGAGACTTCAGAGAGAAAATAGAGTGTTGAAAATAAAGAACATAAATACAGAGTACAAAGGGAAAACATCTTACTGGTATACTCAAGATATGTGAAAGAGCAAAAACACTCAAGCGTATAAGGCTGCATTAAATTAGGCCATTTTCCAAAGATCATTTTCATGCATACAAAAATAAATATAGACTTCCGTCCATGGTGCCTCGCTCTGCCAAATTTTAAATCCTGGGACCTGTTCAGGACAGCCTTTCATTTTATATTTCTTTTACTGGTTTAGCATTGACTTGGCCAAACTTTTCCTGCCTGCCTGCCAAAACTTCCTGCCTTATTTAGTTGACAGCTTCCTTCTGGGGGCTAATGGGTTTTGTTGTCTGACAAATGAATTAACAACACAGCCCACAAGTGATTTCTGGATAACTGATGTACAGTTGACATTTCTGTGAGCTTATGCATGGAAAAGCAATTGTTTCTGATGTTTGCTGCTATCTTCAGTATCGTTTGAAATGTTTTCAGCTACGTTCTGTAACCTTTCTAGAATAATGAAAGTTTCTTCTTTCAGGCCGGATCCAGCTGTGTGAGCTTTGTTCTCCTTCTCTTCTCTCCTAATACACCCATTTGTTCAAAAAATGGACCGTCTTCAAGTGAAGCACTCAATATGCTGGATGGTTTTCCTCTCTCCTTCATAGGTTAAGCTGGGGCTCTGCCCTGGGAATAGTTAGCATCCGGATAAATTTGGATCACTCACTGGGAGACACTGGAAACTTGAAGGATATGGGAAATTTACTACAGGAATAAACTACTTTCTGAAGATTAATAGAATAGAAACAAACTTACTACTTCTCATACTGAAGAGTACAAATTCTGTTTTCTCTTTAAAAAATAATCCAGTTAAAATCACCCTTAATTCAACTAAGGGGAATTTGAAAAACGTGTATTTCGAAATCTACAGTCTTTGGTTTTTGTTTTCAGCTGTGGTCATGTTACTTTCCATACAGTTATAGATAACGAAGATTTAAGGTAGCACTCAATTAACTCTCCTTAGCACTTTTTTTTTGTATAATCTTATGAATTAATCTTTTCATTTCCTGAAAATCAGACTTTTCTTCCCAGTCTTTGAAATGTTCTGATATCACAGAAAGGTAGAGTAGTGGTTGAAGGTCCAGAGATTGGACTGGGGTGCTTGAATTCTCCTTCCGACACTATTTGCCAGAACTTCCTTAAATGCCCTGGCCTCTCTGCAACAAGCATGAGAAATGTCTTCAGTGGGATGGCCGTGCCAAGTCCACAGTGAGCTTTGTGGCCCCTGGATGAAACGGGTTTTCACTTGCTCCAGAGCCCCGCTTCCTCTTCTTAGTTCATGTGCAAGGGAGGTGGATGGCATATGTCTGAGCTGAGGACTCTCTCCCCTGGTGAAGATATTTCTAATGTTCTTTGTAGCTGGGAGAATCAACATGAAGGAATATACTCTCACTGGATATGCAGAACTTATCAGCGGCCCAAATCAAAGGAAATTTGACATCACTTTGCAAAAACATTATCCGTGCCAACATCCTTAGAATGCTCATATTCTTTCATACAGTGATTCATTTTTAATAATTTGTGTTAAGGCTATCAAGTACAAGAGAACATTTATGCATAATCATATCCACCAGCACTAATCCAAATAGCAGCATCACCTTATATAATCTACTTCCTCTCTGTGTGGGCTTCATGATCTATGTATGTCCTGTTACATGAGTATTGTTTCACTTGTAATTTAAACTTAATTTTAATTATGTGTATGCATGTGGGGGTGACAGTATGGACACTTGAGTTCAGGTGCCCGTGGAGACCTCAAGAGGACATCACATCTCCTGGAACTGAAGTTACAGATGGTTCTACCTGGATGGGTGCTAGGAACTGAACTCTGGTCCTATTCAAGAACAGCAAATGCTCTTAACCACTAAGCCATCTTTCTAGTTCTGAACATTGTTGCTTTAATAGTTACTTTTAGTTACTTTATTTTTTATTTGTTGTATAGTTTTATGTAGCCCTCATAATATGAAAAAGTAATACAAGAAAAGTCCTATCCTTTGTTACCCTTGATCTTAGCTGTCTTCCTCTCTCACCCTAGCCTTCCATATGTACTTCATCAGAAGCTTTAAAGTGCACATCCATATGTACTATAAACTTCTGTTCTCCTTTTCACAGACCGTATGCATTCTCATATTCACATCATTTGGCATAGTGCATTTACTGCATAGTAATATAGTTCTGCTTTTTCCTCATAAATGCATAAAAAGACTTTTATTGTTTTATAGGTAATAATTCTGTTGTATGTTTAAATAGAATCCTAATAACAAACATTGAAATTATTTTTTATCTTATGTTATTACAAAAAATACTGCACAGATAAACTTGCACATACATAATTTTACATTTTTGTAAATCCGCTTCAGATTAATTCCCCAGAAATGTGATCATTGAGTTAAAAAAAAAACTTTTAAAATATAACTAGAAATTGCCAAATTGCCTTTTACAGTGAGTTTTGTCAATTTGTGCTCCCATCAGTACTATATAACTGCACTTATTTTCACTTAAGCCTCACAACCAAAGTGAGCTGTGAGACTTTTGAATTTATAACAACTCCATTGGTAGAAATGGAATCTCAGAATATCAGTGCATCCTCTGTTGCCTGTTGACTACCCTTCCCCCAAAATAAATGTGCTAACTTGAAATAATCATTATCTGTTTCTCACCAATGTAAAGTCTTGCTGTGTGATACTGCTGTGATATTTTGTGGTTTACTCATTTGGCTGGAGAGGAAGATGGGCAAGCTCTCTGGCCACACTGGGAGCTTCCACACAGCAGCTCCAGAATTCTAGGTCTCAAGCTCCACTGGAAGCTTGCACCAGATTTTCTGATATCCCAGTCACAAGATCCAGCAAGTTAAGATGTAGGGAATCACAGAAGAGATTGTCCTTGAGGCCATGATTCATGTGGGGAACCTTAGGGAGCAGTCTGCTTCCTGCAATGCAGGTTGTTTGTTTGTTTGTTTGTTTGTTTGTTTATTTGTTTCTTTCTTCCTTCCTTCCTTCCTTTCTTTCTTTCTTTCTTTCTTTCTTTCTTTCTTTCTTTTCCTTCCTTCATTTCTCCCTCCCTCCTCCCTTCCCTTCATCCCTCCCTCTCTCCCTTCCTTTCTGTCTTTCTTTCTTGGTCACTATTTGAGAAATTTCACTATTCTTTGTTTGTTTTACTTATTTTAATTAAAAATTTCTCCTTGCAAAATGGTTTGACCATATCACTTCCCTTCCCCTACTCCTCCCAGATCCTCCCTGACCTCTCTGCCACCCAACTTTATCCTCTCTCTTTCTCTCAAAAATAAAACCAAATGCCCTTATAAACAAAAGTCAACTAAAAACCTTAGCAGTACTTGATAATCAATTTTTATCAGATATTAATTATGTCTTTAATTTTAATCAATTTCCCAGAGTTTTATTGACTTTTTCTAGATTTTCATGAACTCTCAATTTATTAAGGAAATTTGTAACTTCCCTATAATGTTAGTTGCAGGTAGTTTTCATTTTTCACAGACACATTGAATTCTAAGAGGATCCAGTCCATTGTGACCTTGTTCTGGTGGGTGCTTTTTGTTTTACACAGAGCCTGTGCTTGGTGACATTGTTATGGCTAGGGCTCTCCATTTTCGGTAGGTGCTACTTTCTTTTTTTCCTGTTGCTTTTGAAGGACTTTGTTTTGATGTTATGGCAGCATGCTTCTGTTTTAAATAATCTATGAATTAAATGGGTTTTTCCAAATTAGTTTTTAGATCTGCATCTGCCTGTGATATCTGTTTCTTTCAGTTGACTGAGAGTGACTTACTTTCTGGCAAACAACCTTGATTCATGCTAGCATACTAATGTTTTCTACACTTAAGAAGCATCTTTAGGAGCTGGCTCCTCTAGATTCTATGGGTAACTCTTGCTCTGAGGGCTCTGATAGCCTTTTTTGGCCTTCATGGTCCCATACAAAAATGAACTATGCACACAGATGCACACACACACACACACACACACACACACACACACACACACATACACACACTGCATAAATTAATAAATCCTTAAAAAGCATCCTCTGTTGATACTATGCCAGTTTTATTTTATCACTGTGAATTTAGAGAAATCTCCCCATGACACTTTCTACTTGATGTTTTCTGGGGTGTGGGGAATGAAAAGTAACCTTACTGATGACACAGAGGCCCTATTCTTTTGTTGTCCTTTCTACCATATGCTTAGATTGCTTCTTGAAAATATGTCTCATCTGTGTCCTTTGTTGAATCAATTTTGGACAACCTATATATGGCATTTGCATTTGAAACCAGCCTCTCTCAAAAGGAATGCACATTTTGCATGTCTTAGATCTATACTTGCTCAGTCCTTTGACTACTGTGCTTTTAACTACACTTCTTCCTATGTCCCTGACTGCTTTCTCACAAGCCACGTTTAGTCCCCAGAGATGTACTGTGTGCTTTTAGCTCCCATAAAATGCTTTTTATGGGGTCTGTTCTTTCACATGTAATTTTGTTTTACCCAGTTCCAGTGTGATGTATAGTGCCACAGATATAAATGTTTCAGTAAATTTCAGTTGAATGAAAGCAAAAACCTTTTTCTGTAAAGTCAAATAAGAAGAATTTTGAACTGTTATGGAATGCAATTTAGTGAAAAGAACAGAATTTTGAATTCATGCTGCTGAGTATATAATTTAGATAACATATATTGTCTATTCACAGACTATCCTAAATATATGGTTGTTCTCTTTCCTATTATAGTTTAAAAGATAATTATTTGGCAGAAAGGATAATAGAGCAGTGACTGTAAATGATTTACTAGATGTTAGTTGATATGTTATAGAGCAATGTTAAAGTGTATAAAGAACTGCTTTTTGAATAGTGAGACAAAGTTCAGTAGTTTTAGAAACAAACTACATTATGCAGTGGTGTTGGTGAGTCTTATGTGTCAACTTGGCTGGACTTGGAAGCTAAGCCATGTTGTTCCAAAAGCCCATCTAGGTGTTGGTGTAAGGATAGTTTTTTGATATGATTAGCATTTATTTATTAGATTTTTTAAATTATTTATTAGAGTGAACAGACTCTAATAAACTCTATATTATTCTAGCAAAATGATTGGGTTTCAAGCAGACAAAGAAGTCTCAGGAGCAATCATTGAGGTCTTCAAAGAGGAAGGAATTCAGTCCCCACTCGGCAACACAGCCACATTACACAGTCAGATCATGTCTGGAATTTCCAGATTATGAAATTTCCTGAGTC
The DNA here is from genome assembly GCA_902168425.1 of Peromyscus attwateri. Lineage (NCBI taxonomy): Eukaryota > Metazoa > Chordata > Mammalia > Rodentia > Cricetidae > Peromyscus > Peromyscus attwateri. The sequence continues at coordinate 15,258 of CABHPP010140709.1, read as the reverse complement.
ACTTAGCATTTGACGGTATTTCCATTTATATAGTCTAAGTCTTTAAAGTCTTTCAACCTCTCTGTCTTCTCTCTTTCTCATAATATACATAAGACAGCGATAGAAGGAACCTCATCCTTGAAATGAGTACAATATATGGAAGGTATTTATAGAGAGAAAAATGAGGTTGTTGTTGCTTTTTAAACTCTATGTATAGGTACCACACAAAAATGAAAAACAAAGAGACACATTTGACTTCCTTGAAGTTAATAGCATTTATACTTTTGTTAGTCCCCCTAAAGAAAATAAAAATGAAAGCTCATATTGTGAACATAATTATCGAAAATATACTAGATGATACTTTTTATTATGTAAAGTATAACGTTGTTAAGATTAACCATGAAATCTATAATACATCAAAAATAGAGACATTAGTGGGATGTTATTAGTGAATAGACATAAGTAACTAGAAAAACATTGTATGAAAACAATGAAGGTGACGAGGCCAATGATTCCTCAAGGACTTGGAGACAGAAAGATAGATATAAACTTGCTAGAAGAGAAGGTCCACATAGCAACCACCACATGAGGAAGAACCAATTAACTAAACTGCAGAAGGCTTTGTGTGCACAAGTCCAAAATAAAACTGCAGGGGACACATCATCAGGGGTCCCTCACTTCTGTGGCTTTTCTCTCTGGCTGCTCTTGCCAGTTATCATGGTGAAGATCAAAGGAAAAATGCCATCTTGCTTCTTGTAAGGTTTGGGAACAAAGAAGAGTTGGAAGTATATCGCACATATTTATTAAGGCCTACTTTCAGAGAAATTCACAAGCCAGGACCCAACCCAAGTAGTTTTCTCAAAATATAACTGAGCAGAGGAATATGAGAAATACCCAATACAATTAATAGGAGCCATCCTATCTTACCTAAGAAAAGGAGGAGGCCAAAAACATTCATCAGGTCTGAAACACCAAAAGCCACCTTAGCCATAGGACTGCAGAATGGAGACACACACACACACACACACACACACACACACTGCACACTCCTTTCAATTTCTATCCACAATTCCTTTTACCTGCTTTACCACCACTGTAGATCCCATGCTGTAGCCATGCCTGAGGGAAATGATCCTGACAGTTAATTGATGTGAGGGCTTCAACCTCATTGTGGGCTGCCTCATTCCCTGGGAGAGTGGTCTTGGGCTGGATAAGAAATCTAGCTAGCAAAAGTCTGCAAGTGAGCCAGCAAACAGCATTTCTCCATAGTTTCTGCTTCAAGCTGCTCTGGTTCCTGCCCTGAATTTCTGCAAAGGCAGACTGCAATGGAGAGTTATAAATTCCTTTCCTCTGAAAGTTGCTTTTGGTCATGCTATTTGTCACAACAACAAAATGAACCTATAACACAGAGTCAATGACACACATATATACACGGCCCTATTGTATTCATATGGCATATACATATGACAAGGAATTAGAGCAGTCTTAAATTGATAACCTCAGAAGTGAAAAATATTAAAATGAGCCTAAATTTTTATTTCAGCACCTAAATTGTAATTTTTTATATTGTGATTATTTTTATTTTTCTCTTTAAAGCTACAATTACAACATAAAAAGCACAAGTAATTTTCTTTCAATATATTTTAAGTTTACAGTTTTCTCTTAATGCCCAGATACCTTGAGTTATGTATCTATAAAAACTATATAAAATAAATTTTCATTTTGAATAAAGAAATTTTTGTAATTTAGGTCTACTTTGTAGAATACAAGACAATGGTCAAGCTGTTTAAAAAGAAATACAAAAATTTCAAAATTATGCTTGTGAAATAAATTTTAAAAAGCTGTTAGACTGTTTCAAGCAAATAAATTATGCTTTCACAAAGTTAATGAAAAATGTAGAGTGTGATTAGCTCTAGGCAATAAAAATACTTCTCTTCAGATCACCAGTGCTGAGTTTACTTCAAATTATATTTTTCAGAAAACTTTCAAAAATCAGCATATACTTAACCACCTCACATGAGGTTATGGCATTCCCTAAGTGGGCACAATTCTTATTTAATGTGGAAGACAGGCTTGGAGCAAGGTCAGAAATACATGACTCTCCACAGAACAACCAAGATGTGAGCAGCTGAAGAATTAATTAAGCCTGCATCTAAGAAGATGATGGCCAATCAGTGTAACAGTTGTTTAACCTCAGATAATTATCCCCACTTCAGATAATTCTGCAAACTCATTAAAAGGCCTCCTAGTATACTCTCCTCTCTGAAACTGAGTCTAGAAAGAATGAACTCGCAATAATGTAGCAAGCAAGCCCCAATTGAAGGAACTGTTTTTATGATGGGAGCTAGAAGATTGATTTTGAAATTTCTTGGTCACATTAATCACAACAAGGTGATAGAATGGTTATGTTGTTCTGTTTTTCTTCCTAACTTTGAAACAAGTTTTATTCTAGGACATTCTGAAAGTGTCTAATAGAAGTATATGTTAGAATTAAAGCATACCTGATACTTTTGTTATGAAACCTATAAGATTAAAATGAACGAGAACATATAGAGCTTTGTAATATGTTCATTGTATCAAGCTAAAGCCTCAACATAATTTTGATTGTAACATTTATATAGCATTTGAGTACATATAGATTTCTTTTTAAAGAAATTTTATTTTTATTTATGTATACACATCTGTGTGTGTGTGTGTGTGTGTGTGTGTGTGTGTGTGTGTGGTCACATGAGTACAGGTGTCTAGGGTGTCCAGAAGAAGGCGTCATATCCCCTGGAGTTACACTATGGCTGCTGGAAATGGAATTCGGGTGTCCATGAATAATACACACTCTTAACTACTGAGCAATCTCTCCAATCATGCATATGGATTTTGTGATAATCCCAATTCAAGAAGCAGAAGTTATCCAGCGTTGTAGAGTTAAACTTGCTTATTTGTTCAGAAATACAACTCTGGTTTAAAATAATTCCTGCATTTTCCAGAAAAAAAATAGTAAATCTTTAGATAACATAGATCAGAACTTTTTCTGCTTGCAGCCCTTTCTGACATCTCTTTGCCCCTGACACATACATTTTATAGTACTGTTAATATCTAATATTAACAATGTTTCATTAAGAGGGATATTTAATGGAATAGATACTAAAACATACTATTCCTAAAATTCTGCTTAATGGTATTTGACACATGTTTGTTTAAAATATATGAGTGCCTTATTTGATTACATGTACATGTCTGGATCTCTTGGCAAAAAATGTAGATATGGTATGCAGGGTGCAGGGTTCATTCATACAGCACAGGTTCTTTAACAGAGGTATCCATATTAGAAAATTTCTGACGTTTGTCTTAGGAGTCAAGAATGACATACGTGGGGAGAAAACAAAAGGGAAGGACTGTGAAATGACTACAAAATAATAGATGACCAATGTTTAAGAGGAACAAAAAAAGTCGGGTGGTGGTGGCACATGCAGAGCAAGATCCAGGACAGGCACCAAAACTACACAGAGAAACCCTGTCTCAAAAAACTAAAAAAATAAATAAATAAATAAAAAATAAAAATAAAAAAAAAAAGAAAAAAGAAAAAAAAAGAAAGAAAGAAAAGAAAAAAAGGAGATTGGGAAATATTTGTAATATAGTATGATAACTCACACCAATCCTCTTGACTGTAGACAATGAAAATACATGGTTCTGAGAGCAGGAATGCTCTGATGAGAATGTCAGTGGAAGAACTATTTTCTTCTTTAAAAAATTAAAATTTATTTTATGTGTATGGGTGCTTTGTCTGCATGCTTATCTATACACCACATGCATGCCTAGTGTTGGTGGAGGCCAGAAAAAGGCATCATATCTCTGAAACTAGAGTTACAGATGGCATAATCAAGGTGCTGTGAATTGAACCTATGTCCTCTGGAAGAGTAGCGAGTGCTCTTAACTGCTAAATCATCTCACCATCCCTCATCTTGTCTTATGTAAAGAAAACTTCTCTTTCAATAAATAGGAGAAAATCAAAACTATTAACTAAGCTCACAGCAGACACATCTAGTTCCTACACAATATCCACAATTTCTCATTTCTTTATAAGCTCATGCTAGAGAATTCAAGCCCTCCAGGTAACCAGGCCTCAACAGAGAGAATTGTAAGACTGACAAAAAGCACTTACTCTACGCACATCCATATAAACCCAAAGATTACTGTCAGCCTTATCATTGACACCTTACATGACTTTGTATCACACATTACTCAAGCCCTACTCCCCTACTCAAGTTGGTTGACCTGTCACATACCCTAAGTTACATTCCCTGTTCTTATGCCTTTGTCTAAAAATATGCCTTATGTTAATTAAACCTGCTTCCTCATAGGGCTAGACCTCCTATTCTCATAGAAACTTTTAAAAGTAGACATGCTGCTTTGTCTCGCAGAACTGAAACTCTTTCTGACATCTCCCACCCTGTTGTGGAATATTATTTTAAGGTGCGTTACATTTGTTATGCTATGGAACATTTGTTTTAATGATGAAAAGATGTGTTGCATTCTTTTGTGTTGCATTTGTTTAACTCTGTGAAGCTGTTTTATTTTGCCTGTCTAAAGCATGTGATGGTCTAATAAAGAGCTGAATGCTCAGAGTGAGGCAGAAGAAATGATAGGTGGGGCTGGCAGGCAGAAAGAATAAATAGAAGGAATAAATAGAAGAAAGAGCAAGAGGACAAGGAGAGGAGGATGCTAGGGGCCAGCCACCTAGCTACACAGCCAGCCATGGAGTAAGAGTGAAAGTAAGATATACAGAAGTAAGAAAAGGAAAAAGCCCAGAGGCAAAAGGTAGGTGGGATACTTTAAAGTTAAGAAAAGCTGGCAAGAAACAAGCCAAGCTAAGGCTGGGCATTTATAATTAAGAATAAGCCTCCATGTATGATTTATTTGGGAGGTGGGTGGCAGGCCCCCCAAAAGAGCAAAAACAACCAATAAAACCATCCCACTTTGACACACACCTACTGACTCCTCTCTCCTCTCTGTCTCGAAACTTAAATAAATCACATGACTTGCCTAGCCAACAAACTATCATTTGAAGAGAATCCTTTCCAGACTGATTGATGATATTCTGTAAATTTCTAACTCATGGTTACTGTAGGCCTTTAGTGAATGTCTTAGTTTGTTTTCTGTTGCTGTGATAAAACCATACCTGAAAGCAGCCTGGTGAGGAAAGGAGACCTACACACGGCAATCACAGTCCATCACTGAAGGAAGCAGAGTCAGGAACCTGGAGACAGCAACTAAAGCAGAGACCATGGAGGAACACTACTTACTGATTTTCTTGTTTGGGTCACTCACCTTTGTTTTTGTACAATCTATTGGGCATAGGTTTCCCTTTTCTTATATATTTCCCTAGTTCTTGTATTAAAGTAACACCAACTTTGTAGAAATTTGCGAGTTCTCTTTCTGTTTTCTCTTAGCAAACATATATGTATATACACATACATACATATGTGTATATTATGCAATTAGTGTAGAAGTATTGATTAAGATCTTTAAAATGGTGGTAGAATTCTCCCATATATCCATCTGGGCCTGGACATATTTTAGGAATTCTTCTATAAATGTTTCAATCTCCTGTTTTGTCATGGCTCTGTTTAAGTTGTTACTATCTTCTTTGTGTAAGTTTGGTTGTTTGGATGAATCTAAAAATTTATCCATTTCTTTTAGATTTTCTAATGAAATGAAGTACAGGTTTTTGAAGGTTTTTTTTTTTTATTTTCATGACAGTCTGAATTTCTTTGGTGTCTGTTGTTCTCTGTTCATCTGTGATTGTGTTAATTTAGACCATCTATTTTTTTTTTTGTTATTTGGACAATGTGGTTATATTTTGTTATACTCTAATAAAACTTTCCTGAAGATCAGAGGACAGAGCCAGCCACTAGATTAAACACAGAAGTCAGACAATGATGGCACACATCTTTAATTCTAGCATTTGGGAGGCAGAGATCCATCTGGATCTCTATGAGCTCAAGGCCACACTGGGTTATATGAGAATGATCCAGTCTAGGAGAGAAACAGAGCCAGGCAGTGGTGGCACACACCTATAACTCCAGTATTTGGGAAACACACATAACATTTAATTCCAGCACTAGGAAGGTTGAGATAAGAAGTCAAATGACTGGGCGGAGAAAGGCATACAAGGAATGAGGAGACAGGAACTAGAGGCCATTTCGGCTGAGGACTCAAAGGCATTCAGTCAGCGGAGTTGGCTAGGTGAGAAGTGGCTGTGACTTGTTCTTTTGTCTCTCTGATCTTTCAGCATTTACCCCGATATCTGGGATTTTATTATAAGACCATTTAGGATTCATGCAACAGGACAAAGGGACCTTTCATTTTATATGTCTTCTAAAAGAACAAACTTGTAGACTTGTTATTTCTTTGTGTTATTTTCTTTGTTTCTCTTTCATTAATTTCTGCTCTGAATTTTATTATTTCTTTCTGTCTGCTGGATTAGGGTTTGGTTTGTTCTTTTTCCAAATTCATGAATTGCTATAAATATCTCCCTTAGCACTGCTTTTAATGTATCCCTGAGGTTTTGTTGTGTTGTGTTTTCATTTTTATTTGATTCCAGGGAGTTTTTTGTATGTTTCTTTCTTTATTTTTTGATCTATTCATCATTTAGCAATGTGCTGTTTAATTTTCATGAGTTTTTGTAATTTACTAGATGTTCATTCACTTTGTAGTCAAATAGGGAACATGGAATTATCTCAATTTTCTGTATTTTATATTTGTTTTATGTTCCAGTATGAATTGTTAAGTTGAATGTATATTCTTTGGTGTTTGGATGGAGTTTTCTACAGCTATCTCTTAGGACCATTTGATGTACAATGTCATTTAATTTTCACATTTCTGTGTTTATTCTTTTTCTGTTTGTCCCATCTACTGGAGAAAGTGGGAAATTATAGTCGAAAGTAAGTTGAGTTTCCAATAAAGAACAGAAAGATGAAATTTGTTTCTTAATCCACTTAAGGAACGGTGTATTTTGATTGGGGAGTTGAAGCCATTAATATTTAGAGGTATTATTGAAAGGTGTTTGCCAATTCCAGACCTTTTGGTATTTGGCTGCCTGCATTCTTGGTCTTACTTGGTGTTTCAGTAAATTATAGCTGCACTTGCTTTCCTTCTGTGTTCTCTTGGCTGTGTTATTCCTCTCTTTAGTCTGAAGTCTTATTTCTTGTGTTCTCTGTAGGGGTTGTTTGATGAACATGAATCCCTTTTGGCCTCTTTGGATCATGTAAAAATTTTCTTTCTGTTTCACCTGTGGCAAATAGTTTTGCTCAATTAGAAAGTCCAGAGGTATCTGTGGTCTTTTAAAACTTGAATTCCATTGCTCTAGTCTTTTCTGCTCGTCACATTTTCCACTGAAAAACAAGCCATTATTTTGCTAGGTTTTCTTTTATATGTGAGTTGTAGGGTTTTTTCTTGCAGTTGTCAAGTTTATCTCTTTGTCCCGTATATGTAATATTTTAGCTCTGATATGCTACAGAGTTGTTCTTCTGCCCTTGTCTATCTGGTATACTTTTTGTATCTGTATGGGTGTACCTATTCCTTGGTTTGGAGAAGTTTTCTTCTATGATTTTGTTGAAGATTGGATCTATGCCATTGACCTGGGATTCTTCTCCCTCTTCTATGCCTACAATGGAAAGATTTGGTCTACCCTTGCTACCACAAAGATCCTTCGTCTTCTTTTCATCTGCTACTTCATATTCTTTGCTTGAATGGTCCAATTCCTTGACTTTATTAGCTTTATCTTCAAGCCCCAATATTCTATCTTGTATTTGATCTGTTCCACTTGTAACATTGCTTATAAATTTTCTTTCTTTCTTTAAAATATATTCTCCAAACCAACGAAAAAAAAAAAAACCAAACAAATAAAATATATTTTGTTAAATTTTATGTTTGTAGGTACTTTACTTGCACGTATGTGTGTGTACCTATGGGGCGTTTACCCACCAACCCCACAGTTCCCCAAAGTTTTCTTGAGTGTGAGCAGCAGGAAATATTAGATAGAAGGATTTATATTGTGGAGATAAACAGATAGAAAATAAAGGATAGCCTCGAGAGGGCCTGGAACCTTTTCCAACGGGTCCTGACTGTCTCTGCCCCAGGGTATTTATAGAGACGTCAAGGGGGTGGAGCAAAAGACCTCCCCCCCAGCACAGCCAAGTGTAGACTATCTCAGACACCTGTACTCAGACCTGTGGTCCTAATCATCCTTTCTATGCAGACCTGCTGGGTAAAGCCACAAGGAACCTGAAAACGGGCTCCTACATGTACCACATGTGAGACCAGAAGAGAATGTCAGAAACCTAGTACTGGAGTTACAGACAGTTGGGAGGCTCCATTTTTCAACTGGGAATCTTTCAGAAGAACAGCCAGTGCTCTTAACTGCTGAGAATTTTCTCCAGTTCATTCTCTTGCATTTTCTAGTTAGTTTTTGAGTTTTTCATTCCATATTCATTTCATTTTGTGTTCTTTTCAGTAGTTGTTACATCTCTTTGTTGAATTCAGTTTTCAAATCTCGAATTGCCTTTGTCATTTAAGTCAGCCATATATTTGTGTTTTCTTGGCATTTATTGCTATTTTATAAGTCCAGTGAGCTGTTTGCTCATGCCTTCTTTAAGCTTCTTGAAGTCTGTGAGGAAGTTTATGATTGTTCCTTTAAATTTTCTGTTATGGAGTTCATTTATGAAATTCTCATTAGAGAAAATTCTATAGAACTGCTTGATTTTTAAAAAAAAATGTTTTTGCCTTTCATGTCTTTTGCCATGTGGCTGGGGAACAGGGACTTCTTTCATTGTTTATGTATCTGATGTCTGATTCCAGACTGCACCTGTTGAATAGAAATTTTATTTTGTTTGTGTTGTTGACTAAGATTGGGTGATTTTAGATAAAGTATGAGGGACTGATAGGTCAGTTCTTCAGATATACAAAATTGAAGATTTTGAATCAGAAATGGGGTTGATTCTAATTCACTAGTAACCATGAATGCATGTAAATGGGAAAAAAAAAGCAGCTGGATCTGCTCAGACTGGTGTGGAACCTGTACTCTGCCTAGGATAGTATGGGTGTGCCAGCATTGTAGGGAATCATTAGGTCAGGCCAGCATATAGTCTTTGTGACCAAGGCATATAGTCTGTGTGACAGTTGGGAAAAGTGTGACCAAGGTTTGAGGAACTCACCAGACTGGTCAAATGTACAGAATGTGCAATTGTGCTAAACCTGAAGGGTGGCAATGGAGCAGATTGTGAGGATCTAGGGGAATTATCAGACTGACCCTGTACATAGACTCTACCACCAGGTCAAGTACTGAAGATTGGAGATTGCTCCAGCTAGCTAGGATCTACGGGTCTTAGCAGACTTGGCTGGCACATATGATGGATGACCTGGTATAATCCTGATGGATAGTTATGGCTTAGGTGAGCTAAAGTTTTGGAGACATAAGATTGGGGTGATACACAAATGCACAAAAATTGGACAGGCCTAGAGGTTGACTCTATTGTGTGAGAGCCCACAGAGGTTTCCTAGTGAGAACTTATTCAGGGTCTGATAATCTGAGCTTGCTTTACCCAGCAGGGCTGCATAAAGATGATTTAGTCATAGGTGCGTTTACAAGGTGTTTGGAAGGGTTTATACTTGGCTGTACAGTGTACTTTGATCTAGCAATGGGGAAGTCATTTGCCTCTCCCCTTGGCATGTTATAAAAAGCCTTCTGAATAAACAAAGTGGCCATTGGTTACTGATCCAGGTCTTCCTGAAACTATCCTGTGTTTCTGTCTTTCTTCTTGTTGGCTAGGTCCTCTTTCTATCTAATATTTTCTTATCCCCCTCTCCTCGTCCTAAGAATCCTAAAAAAGGTGGAAGCTGGGCTCCCACAGATGGCACAAGAATGTGGGACTTAGGTACAAAGAATAAGCGAGACGGGGCACTGTGGAGCAGGGGGCATGCCCAGTAATGAATTAGGTTGAGACGATGGTATTCTATTCTTTGGGAATAAAATTGTAAATATAAAGCAGAATAGCTCAAGATAGGCTGCAGGGGCTGGAGAGATGGCTCAGAGGTTAAGAGCACTGACTGCTCTTCCAGAGGTCCTGAGTTCAATTCCCAGCAACCACATGGTGGCTCACAACCATCTGTAATGAGATCTGGTGCCCTCTTCTGGACTGCAGTCATACATGCTGTATACATAATAAATAAATAAATCTTAAAAAAAAAAAAAGATAGGCTGCAGCAAGTATTTCTTTCTGTCTCTCTCTGTTTCTCTGTTTCTCTTTCTATAAAGTTGCAAAAAAAAAGTTTTGGTGAAGTTTGAAGAATATAAGCTTTAGGTTTGGGGATATAGTTAAGGTTTAATAAGAAAGTCACTTAGCTGTGCAAGGTGTCCCGCCATGGTAGACTTTGCCTTGTTGGAAGAAGGAATGGGAAGTGGGTTGGGGGGAAGGTGAGAGGGGTGAGATGAATGAGGAAAGGGGGATCTGTGCTTAGTATTTAAAATGAATTAAAAAATCCTTAATAAAAAAAAAAAAGAAAGAAAATAACTTAGGATAAGAGTAGTTGTTTTTTTTTTTTTGTTTTGTTTTGTTTTGTTTTGTTTTGTTTTGTTTTTTCTCCTGAGCATGGAAAGGACCTGGGATGCAGAAAGCAGCAGCCAGGGCCTAGCAGCCACTGCAAACTTAGCAGTTCAAGGGGCTTCAGAAGCTCCAGAAGCTACCAGCAACAGCAGATGCTGAGCAGGCCAGTGCAAGCAGCAAGGTTCTGTGTGCTTTCTGCCGGGAAGAAGCTGTAGCAAGAGAATGCAGTCAGCCAGCCTGAGAAACATGACTTGAGGGTTCAAGCAAACCTTGACAAGCCAAGCAGAGACACCAGCACAGTGAGAGAGGCTAATGGCAGGCAGCGGCTTAGAGAGCAGCAGCAGAGACTTCGGACCCTAGGGCCAGAGCACCCAGAGCCAGAGTCCCTGCTGCCCAGAGCTGAGCAAGGGATGCCCTGAGAGAGCACCGGCAGAGTACAGGCAGAGAGCTGAGTAAGGCAGCATCTCCCCAGGGTAGAACAGTAGTGGGGACCCAGGGAAAACTGCTGACTGACAGAATGCCTGGGTGAAACTCAGGCCAGTCTGAACTCCCAGCAGCAGAGTGAAGTGGAACCATGTAGCTGGTGGTGTTAGGCTGTGCAAGCAGGGCAGCCAGCAGCAGAGGACCCCCAGTGGAGCAGGTGTAGCAGCCGCAACTTGACATGGCTGGGTTTCCTCCTGGGGCCAGAGTTGCTGAATGAAAAGCCATGACTCTTAATGGTGGGAGGAACCTTGAGCCCATGTGGCATGAGGTAATTGAAAACCCTCTAGCCTCAAGACACAGGGGTCCTTGGTGGACCAGTGGTTATGGGAGGCACAGACAGACCAGGACTGTGGAAGCTGAATGGAACCAGCAGCAAAAGCTGCAGAGTTTGTTTGCTGGTGGTTCATGCTGGCTGTACAAAGAGATCGAGATCGTCCCCAGCCAGCTAGCAACTTTTGCCCTTGAGCAGTTTTTCCCTAGGGGAAACTAACTGAAAGTGCCTCTGTAGCTGAGAATGAGGCTCCAGACATGCTTTGTTTGAACTGGGCTTCATGCAAGGGAAACTGAAACAAAAGTCTTGGTTATGGGACTCATCATATTTGGAACTGTTTGCTTCAGAGTCATTATGACTCTTAACAGCTATACAAAGATTTCAGGGTGGCTGATGAGACAGGCCCTGAATTCAAGCACTCAGAGGAATGTTAAGACTGGTACTAGAACTGTCTTTTTGAACCTTTCAGACGTAATAAATGGGATGGACAGGAGTGATTCAATTGCAGTAGGGCAATTTTGACTTTACTTAAGCAAATAGACTTTATTAACTGTGATGATTTATGAATTGTTTTATGTATACATATATAATAATTTACTAACTGTGGTGACTCACAAACTATTTGTGTGAAAATGGAGCTGTTTTGGTGTAGAAATGGGGAAATTTACTTTTTCTATCCAGGCTCAAGATGCAGCTTAAAAATTATAAAGAAAAGGGGAAGTTAATATTCCTCAGTCTCTTTAATTAAAAAAAAACTATTTTCTTGTCTTTTGAATGGATTAATATTAACTTGTGTTTATGTACCTTATGTTTTGTTAGCAAGAAGTTCAAAAAGTTCTATTAAGAAATTGCTTTGGCATGTTTGCTAAAAGTTTGTAAAGTGTAAATAGTTCTATTGAGAGTTTGCTTTTGGATGTAAGTTTGTGAGATATGTAATTGTGTATAGTAATATTCATGCTAGAATTATGATGTTAACCTGTTAATGTTAATAATGATGCTAAGGGAGTCTTTAGGTTTGATGTCATCACATCAGGAGTTTACTGATTTATTTGATGCAGTTGCATCAGGAGTTTATTGAATTAAAAAAGGACTTAGTGCAACTAAGACTGCTCTAATCATCGTAGACACATTCAAAAAGGGTATTCCATCTTTGTCATCCTCTACTCCTTTATTGAGAGATGTGGCAGCCACAGGGAGTAGGAGTATTCCTGTGGTTGTTCTAGCTACTTGCAAACTCTTGGTGGAAAGCTGATTCAGAGTTCCATGGAGTTAAGCTCTATACCCTCATTTGAGATTTAAATTATTAAGAAGGGGTACCTGTGCTATCCCACAAAGGTTTCCTAGTGAGAACATACTTAGGGTCAGAGAATCTGAGCTTGCTTTACCCAGCAAGGGTACATAAGGCGATGATTTGGTCATGGGCGTTTTTACCAGGTGTTTGGAAGGGTCTACACTTGGCTATATAGTGTGCTTTGATCTAGCAAGGCAGAGGTCTTTTGCCTCTCCCCTTGGCATGTTATAAAAAGCCTTTTAAATAAAACTTCAAGGCCATTTGGTGTTGATTCAGGCTGTCCTGAAGCTATCCTGTGTTTCCGTCTTTCTTCTTATCAGCTAGGTCTCTCTTTCTATCTAATATTTTCTTATCCCTCTCTCCTCCTCAGAACCTCCTCAGAACCCTCCAAAAGGTGGGAGCTGGACTCCCACACTATGGTGGCCATGTTCAGATTATGGGGACTCATTAGACTGTTATTGGGGTCTATAATATAAAACTAGGTATAATTTGATGGTTAAAGACTACACAGGCTTCCAGGAGTTCAGAGAACTCAGCAGAGTTAGGTGACACACTGGATGACAATCTGTGATAGAGATGGGAATTAGAGAGTTGTTCTAGAAGTTTCAAATAGAGTTTTAGATCTTAAAGTCCCTTTTCCATTTTTTCTATAGAATGAGATCAGGTTCTAGATTCAGTCTTTTGCATGTAGACATCTAGCCTTCCCATAAACAATTATTCAAACTATCTTTTACATAATGTACATTTTTAGCATTTCTTACTGAGAATAAGTTCATTGAAGACACATTGATTAGGAGTCCATCTGTGTTCCACTGGTTCATGTCTATATAAACTCCAATATCATTTTTATTTTGTTATAATGGCTTCAATATTATGCTTCAGAATTGTCTTTTACTTGGGTTTCATTGAGTTTCAAGTCTTTTTTGTGCTTTCACAGGAAATTTGGAATGATTTTCTCATTCTGCAATTATTCTTGGTGTTAGTATTACCCACTGTTACATTGGGGCTTAAATCTTATTTTTGTTAGTGTTGTTTACATAAAAATAATTACTGTTTCAACATTGGAACATGTAAATTTATATTTCATTCTCATTTTCTTCAAAAAGTTTTGACTGTATTGTATTTCTTTCTCTTAATTATCTTGCACATTTAATGGTTTGCAATATGAGTAATATTTCTTTCCCATGACTCATTGGCAATTCTGTCTGTTATAGTGTGGTTTAGTCACATTTTCTTCTTAAAAATATATTTTGTAATTATTCCTTCTTTTGATATTATAATGTAATTACATAATTTCCTCTTTCCATTTCCTCTCTCTAAACTTTTCCATGTATCCCTTCTACTTTCTTGCTACGTCATGGCCTATTTTTTCATTCATTGTTGTTACTTACATATATGTTACCTATATAAGTACAAACTTCTCAGTTTGTATATTTTTACTTGTGTGTACATTTTCAAGGATGACCATTTTGTATTAGATAACCAGTTAGTGTACTCCTTATGAAGAGAACTACTTCTCCTGCTCTGGGCATTCTTTCTCCATATTAGCATGTTTATTATTGTTTTCCTTTTTCAGCTCATGTTCATAAAACTTAATGGGTGATGCTTCTGGCATTCTTAGGAGACACAATCTCACAGTAACTCCCTGTTTCTCTCATTCTTACAATATCTCTGTCTGTTCTTCTGCAATGGTCCATAAGCCTTAGGTTCAGGAGTTGTATTGTAGATGTATCCAGCAGGAATCAGCTCGACAACTTCATTTTGATTAATTTTGGCTTTCTGCAATGATCCTGGTCTGTTACTAAGAGAAGTTTTATTGATGAGGAGTGAGGACCACACTTATCTGTAGTCATAAGAACAAATATTTAGAATATAGTTAGGGATTATACTGGTTTATTAAAGTGACAGTTATAGGTTCTTGTCCAAGATCCATGACTTCCCTAGCCCTGGATAGTTGGATAGGTTTCCAGTATCAGACATGATTTCACTCTTTTTGAGCATTCTTAAAGCCAATTAGAAAGCTCTTGGTTATCACCAAGGTTTGTATGCTACTACTGAATCCTTATGGTGATCCTGCCATGGTGATCCTTACTGTGGTTCATTGATGTCAGAGCTGAGTAGGACTGTTAGTTGCTTCTTTCCTTTGGTAGTTTGCATCGGGCATTCTGATACCATAAAAGCTAGTCCTCAGGGAGGAGGCTTTTGGGTCTATCCTGACTCAGGAGCCCCTTGGTAAATTCAACAATAGGGACTCACCTTCTACCTCTGGGGAATAGACAAAGGCAATAGCTATAGCCTATAATATTTTGGGAGTCTCTTGTATAACTCTGACAGAGAGTTCAAAAGAATATATCTCATGGCTGGTTTTGGAGTTTTTGTCTCTTAAAGAGATTATTGTCAGCCCTAATGGGAAAATTTCACTTTAATTATATATATATATTTATAGGAAAGTAAAACAACAGGAAAGATATCTGGAAAAAGTCATAAGGAATCATATTATTAACTATCTACTTAAAATAGCTGTAATATATGTTTAGTTCATGTATAAATATAAACATGCTTTTTTTTGAAATATAATTATATTATTCCCCCCTCCCTTTTCTACCTCTAATCCCTCCAAACTACTCTCTTGAATC
>CABHPP010140708.1:0-42697 GCA_902168425.1 Peromyscus attwateri | reverse complement strand
ATTCCAAGACAAAGCCAGATTTAAACAATACTTATCTACAAACCCAGTCCTACAGAAAGCACTAGAAGGAAAATTGCAACTTAAGGAAGTCAGATACGCCCTCGAAAACACAGGCAATAGATAAAGCCACAGCAGTAAACCTCAAAGAAGAGAAGTATACACACACACACACACACACACACACACACACACACTACCACCAAAAAATAACAGAAATTAACAATCACTGGTCATTAATATTCCTTAATATCAATGGACTTAATTCACCTATAAAAAGACACAGGCTTACAGAATGGATATGAAAGCAGGACCCATCTTTCTGCTGAATACAAGAAACACACCTCAAATTCAAAGATAGACACTACCTAAGAATAAAAGGCTGGGAAAAGACTTTCCAATCAAAGAGTCTTAAGAAACAAGCGGGTATAGCCATCCTGATATCCAGCAAAATAGACTTCAAACTAAAATCAATCAAAAGAGATCAAGAAGGGCATTACATACTCATCACAGGAAAGATCCACCAAGATGAAGTTTCAATTCTGAACATTTGTGCCTCAAACACAAGGACACCCACATATGTAAAAGAAACTAAAGCTTAAACCACATATAAAACCCCACACATTAATAGTGGGAGACTTCAACACCCCACTTTCACCACTGGATAGATCTCCCAAATTGAAACTTAACAGAGAAATAAAGGACTTAATTGATGTTATGACTCAAATGGACTTAATTGATATCTACAGAACATTCTATCCTAACAAAAAAGAATATACCCTCTTCTCAGCACCCCATGGAACCTTCTCTAAAATCGACCACATACTTGGCCACAAGGCAAATCTGAACAGATACAAAACAATTGGAATAGCCTCCTGTGTTCTATCAGACCACCATGGTTTAAATTTAGATTTCAACAACAACAAAAACTACAGAAAACCTACAATCTCATGGAAACTGAATAATGCTCAACCGAATCACCAATGGGTTAAGGAAGAAATAAAGAAAGAAATTAAAGACTTCCTAGAGATCAACAAAAATGAAGACACCACATACCCAAACTTATAGGACACTATGAAAGCAGTGCTAAGAGGGAAATTCATAGCACTAAATGCCCACATAAAGAAATTGGAGAAATCTCACATTAGTGATTTAACAGCACACCTGAAAGCTCTAGAACAAGAAGAAGCAAAGTCTCCCAGGAAGAATAGACGCCAGGAAATTATCAAATTGAGAGCTGAAATCAATAAAATAGAAACAAAGAGAACAATAAAAAATAAATTAATGGAACAAAGATTTGGTTTTTGAGAAAATCAACAAGATAGACAAGCCCTTTATCGAAACTAACCAAGAGACAGAGAGAGAGCACATACCTAAGTTAAATCAAGACCAGATAAACTATTTAAATAGTCTAATAGCCCCTAAGGAAATAGAAACAGTCATTAAAAGTCTCCCAACCAAAAAAAGCCCAGGACCAGATGGTTTCAGCACAGAATTCTACCAGATCTTCAAAGAAGAGTTAATACCAATACTCTTTAAATTGTTCCACACAATAGAAACAGAAGGAACATTCCCAAACTCCTTCTATGAGGCTACAATTACCCTGATTCCTAAACCAAACAAGGATACAACAAATAAAGAGAACTACAGACCGATCTCCTTCATGAACATTGATGCAAATATACTCAATAAAATACTGGCAAACAGACTCCAAGAACACATCAAAACAATTATCCACCATGATCAAGTAGGCTTCATCCCGGGGATGCAAGGGTGGTTCAACATACGAAAGTCCGTCAATGTATAACACCATATAAACAAACTCAAAGAAAAAACCACATGATCATCTCACTAGATGCAGAAAAGGCATTTGACAAAATCCAACACCCCTTCATGATAAAGGTCTTGGAGTGATCAGGAATACAGGGAACATACCTAAACATAATTAAGGCAATTTACAGCAAGCCAAGAGCCAACATCAAATTAAATGGGGAGAAACTCAAAGCGATTCCACTAAAATCAGGAACAAGGCAAGGCTGTCCGCTCTCCCCATACTTATTCAATATAGTACTTGATGTTCTAGCCAGAGCAATAAGACAACATAAGCAGATTAAGGGGATACAAATTGGAAAGGAAGAAGTCAAGCTTTCCCTATTTGCAGATGACATGATAGTATACTTGAGTGACCCCAAAGATTCAACCAAGGAACTGATACAGCTTATAAACACCTTCAGCAACATAGCAGGATATAAGATCAACTCAAAAAAATCAGTAGCCCTCCTATATACAATTGACAAAGAGGCTGAGAAGGAAATCAGAGAAACATCACCCTTTACATTAGCCACAAATGATATAAAATACCTTTGTGTAACATTAACCAAGCAAGTGAAGGACCTATATGACAAGAACTTCAAGTCCCTGAAAAAAGAAATTGAAGAAGACGTCAGAAAATGGAAAGATCTCCCATGCTCATGGATAAGCAGGATTAACATAGTAAAAATGGCAATCTTACCAAAAGTCATCTACAGATCCAATGAAGTCCCCATCAAAATACCAACACAATTCTTCACAGACCTGGAAAGAATAATACTTAACTTCATATGGAAAAACAAAAAACCCAGGATAGCCAAAAAAATCCTGTATAATAAAACAACCTCTGGAGGCATCACGATTCCTGACTTCAAGCTCTACTATAGAGCTACAGTAATAAAAACAGCTTGGTACTGGCATAAAAACTGACATGTGGACCAATGGAATCGAATTGAAGACCCTGACATTAATCTGCACACCTATGAACATATAATTTTTGACAAAGAATCCAAAACTGTACATGAAAAAAAGAAAGTATCTTCAACAAATGATGCTGGCATAACTGGATATCAATGTGCAGAAGGCTGCAAATAGATCCATATCTGTCACTGTGCACAAAACTTAAGTCCAAGTGGATCAAAGACCTCAACATAAATCCAGCTACTCTGAACCTGATAGAAGAGAAAGTAGTAAGTAGAGTTGAACACATTGGCATGGGAGATCACTTCCTAAATATAACACCAGTAGCTCAGACACTGAGAGAAACAATCAATCAATGGGACCTCTTGAAACTGAGAAGCTTTTGTAGAGCAAAGGATATGGTCAACAAGGCAAAGCGACAGCCCACAGAATGGGAAAAAGTCGTCATCAACCCCACATCTGACAAAGGACTGATATCCAGAATATATAAGGAACTCAAGAAATTAGACATCAAAATGCCCAACAGTCCAATTAACAAATGGGCTATAGAACTAAACAGAGAATTCTCAACAGAGGAAACTCAAATGCCTGAAAGACATTTAAGGAATTGCTCAACATCTTAGTCATCAGGGAAATGCAAATCAAAACAACTCTAAGATACCACGTTATGCCTGTCAGAATGGCTAAGATCAAAAACACTGAAGACACCTTATGCTGGAGAGGATGTGGAGCTAGGGGAACTCTCCTCCACTGCTGGTGGGAATGCAAGCTTGTACAACAACTTTGGGAATCAATACGGAGCTTTCTTAGAAAATTGGGAATCAATCTCCCCCAAGATCCAGCTATACCACTCTTGGGCATATACCCAAGGAATGCTCAATCATACCACAAGGGCACTTGCTCAGCTATGTTTATATCAGCATTGTTTGTAATAGCCAGAACCTGGAAACAACCTAGATGCCCTTCAACTGAAGAATGGATAAATAAAATGTGGTACATATACACAATGGAATACTACTCAGCAGTGAAAAACAATGACATCATGAGGTTTGCAGGAAAATGGATGGATCTAGAAAAAATCATCCTGAGTGAGGTAACCCAGACTCAGAAAGAAAAACATGGTATGTACTCACTCATAGGAGACTACTAGATGTAAAACAAAGATGACTAGACTGCTACTCAGAACACCAGGGCGGCTACCTAGAAAACAGGACCCCAAGAAAGACACAGGGATTGCCCAATTACAGAGAAATGGATGAAATCTACATGAACAACCTGGACGTGAGTGGAGGTAATGAAGGATGAGGGTGGAGGGAAAGAGAGATTAGGGGAGCGGGAAATCCCAACTGGATCAAGAACAGAGAGGGAACACAAGGAATGTTCATGGTAAATGAAGACCACATGAGAATAGGAAGAAGCCAAGTACTAGAGAGGTCCACAGAAATCCACAAAGATACCCCCACAATAGACTACTGGCAATGGTCGAGAGACAGCCCGAACTGACCTACTCTGTTGATAGGATGGCCAAACACCCTAATTGTCATGATTGAAACCCCATCCAATGACTGAGGGAACAGATGCAGAGATCCATGGCCAGGCCCCAGGTGAAACTCCAGGAGTCCAACTGGGAAGAAAGAAGAGGGTTTATATGATCGAGAATTGTTGAGACCAAGGTTGGATAAAGCACAGGGGCAAATAGCCAAACGAATGGAGACACATGAACTATGAACCAATAGTTGAGGAGCCCCCAACTGGATCAGGCCCTCTGAATAAGTGAGACAGTTGATTAGCTTGATCTGTTTGGGAGGTATCCAGGCAGTGGGACCGGTTCCTGTACTCAGTGCATGAGTTGCCTGTTTGAAACCTGAGGCTTATACAGGGACACTTGGCTCAGCCTGGGAGGAGGGGACTCTACCTGCCGGGACTGAATCTACCAGGTTGAACTCAATCCTCAGGGGAGTCTTTGCCCTGGAGGAGATGGGAATGGGAGGTGGGCTGGGGGGAAGGCCGGGGTGGGGGCGGGAGGGGGGAGAACAAGGTATCCGTGGCTGATATGTAAAATGAAATTAAATTATAAAATACAAAAAAAGAAAGTACTTGATTAAGTCTACTTCACATGGAAGCTGTGGATTTTAAAATCAGCTATTAATTGTAAAAAATTGTGAAAAATGCTGACAACTGTTAATGGCAATAGAAAATTTTCTGTTATTACAGTGTTATTCATGGCTCATTTTCTTAACTCAAATAATTGGAAATTCATTGAGACTTAGGAAACACCTCACTAAAAGGACAGATTTTATCATTATGTATGTATAGAAACTAGTGGCCACTGTGCAGGACAATATGAAGAATGTAGGCCTGCATATCTACCAAAAGTGCTCTGGATCTTATTTGGAATGGCCAAGGCTAGGACAGAATGGCATGTGGAGTGATGAAGGACCACAATGACAATGATAGAATGGCATCCAGAGACGTGGCCATTAAAATCCTTTTCCTGGACTGGTCCTATAGAACCATAGCTGCAGCATCTCCATGACTTGGGGCAACAGCATGGTATCTGAGAGGAGTTTTAGTGATGGCCCAGTATGGACAGTGTAGCAGAGGCCAGAGTCCTTTAACCAGACCAACATCTCATTGCAATGAACATTTACAAGTAAAGTTGAGTGGACAAAATCTATACTGTGTGACACACCACAGCTTCCAATGCAAGTAAGACAAATGAAGATGTGCTGGCAAAGAGGGAAAGATGGAGATGCAAATTGTTTGTTTGTTTACTTGTTCGCTCGCTTGCTTTGTTTTTTAATTAATATTATTAATTTTTCTTTCTGGGAGATACTATGAGGATGAGGGACAGATATGGAGGGAATAAGCAATGAATGTGGTTGGGAGCAACATGTGAAATTCCAAAAGAATCAATAAAAATATATCAAAAACTTCTAAATATAAATTAAGGGGTGATGTTTGTCAATACAGTTTTACACCATCATTTTTCATGAATACATACTATTTTTCATATGGATACACTGTTTGAATCTTTCTTGGCTGAGACATCTAGTGTTTAGCTTATTTCTAATATTTTTACTGTTATTATTGACACACTGCTAAAAGCATATTACATTGATATATGCACACAGAGGATTTCCCACTTATGTTAATATTTAGAAGTAGGTTACTGAATCTAATAAAATCCACATTTGATATTCAGTTTAAAAAAGAATCCTTTTATCTTCCATATTGTACTAGGAACACTGGGAATTCAGGCCTTGCTTTCTTTCCCTATTTGCAGATGACATGATAGTATACTTGAGTGACCCCAAAGATTCAACCAAGGAACTGATACAGCTTATAAACACCTTCAGCAACATAGCAGGATACAAGATCAACTCAAAAAAATCAGTAGCCCTCCTATATACAACTGACAAACAGGCTGAGAAGGAAATCAGAGAGACATCACCCTTTACAATAGCCACAAATGACATAAAATACCTTGGGATAACATTAACCAAGCAAGTGAAGGACCTATATGACAAGAACTTCAAGTCCCTGAAAAAAGAAATTGAAGAAGATGTCAGAAAATGGAAAGATCTCCCGTGCTCATGGATAGGCAGGACTAACATAGTAAAAATGGCAATTTTACCAAAAGCTATCTATAGATTCAACGCAATCCCCATCAAAATACCAACACAATTCTTCACAGACCTGGAAAGAATAATACTCAACTTCATATGGAAAAACAAAAAACCCAGGATAGCCAAAAGAATCCTGTACAATAAAACAACCTCTGGAGGCATCACGATCCCTGACTTCAAGCTCTACTATAGAGCTACAGTAATAAAAACAGCCTGGTACTGGCATAAAAACCGACTTGTGGACCAATGGAATCGAATTGAAGACCCTGACATTAATCCGCACACCTATGAACATATAATTTTTGACAAAGAAGCCAAAAGCGTACAATGGAAAAAAGAAAGCATCTTCAACAAATGGTGCTGGCATAACTGGATATCAACGTGCAGAAGGCTGCAAATAGATCCATATTTATCACCATGCACAAAACTTAAGTCCAAGTGGATCAAAGACCTCAACATAAATCCAGCTACTCTGAATCTGCTAGAAGAGAAAGTAGGAAGTAGTCTTGAACGCATTGGCATAGGAGATCGCTTCCTAGGTATAACACCAGTAGCTCAGACACTGAGACAAACAATCAATCAATGGGACCTCTTGAAACTGAAAAGCTTTTGTAGAGCAAAGGATACGGTCAACAAGGCAAAGCGGCAGCCCACAGAATGGGAAAAGATTTTCACCAAACCCACATCTGACAGAGGACTGATATCCAGAATATATAGGGAACTCAAGAAATTAAACATCAAAATTCCCAACAGTCCAATTAAGAAATGGGCCATAGAACTAAACAGAGAATTCTCAGCAGAGGAAACACAAATGGCTGAAAGACATTTAAGGAATTGCTCAACATCCCTAATCATTAGGGAAATGCAAATCAAAACAACTCTGAGATACCACCTTACGCCAGTCAGATTGGCTAAGATCAAAAACACTGAGGACACCTTGTGCTGGAGAGGATGTGGAGCTAGGGGAACTCTCCTCCACTGCTGGTGGGAATGCAAGCTGGTACAGCCACTGTGGAAATCAATATGGCGCTATCTTAGAAAATTGGGAATCAATCTCCCCCAAGATCCAGCTATACCACTCTTGGGCATATACCCAAGGAATGCTCAATCATACCACAAGGGCACTTGCTCAGCTATGTTCATATCAGCATTATTTGTAATAGCCAGAACCTGGAAACAACCTAGATGCCCTTCAACCGAAGAATGGATAAACAAACTGTGGTACATATATACAATGGAATACTACTCTTTCTTTATTCTTGTTAAATACATCAAGATTAGATTGACGTCCATAGATATCACCATCAAACAACAAAACTGGCTTTACCTCATGGTTCTTCTCTGTAAAGGAATTTCATAGAAATGGCTGCTATGTAGCCCACTACATTCCAGGTTTTCTCTGGTCTTCACCTCTCATCCTGCCAATGGGGCACTGGGGTTCTACCATGAGCTACCACATCTGGTTTTTCATGGGGTCTGCCAATCTGCATACATATCCCCTTGTTTGTTGCAGCAAGCAAGTGTACACTGGACCGTCTCCCCAGCCCCAGACTAGGATTAAATGTGGAAACAAATCTGGAATTTCTGTCTAAGGACCAGGATCTTATACCTATTTCATCTTTCATTTGCCATCCTAGACCAAATCAGTATTCTCCTAAAAATCCAGAATACCATTATAGGCACACACAAATAATCATGAGTGCATCTCTTAGGACATCACTCATTTGGACAGAGCTGACCGATCTGTTTCACTCACCTTCAGCAAAAAGTAATTCATTAAATACACAGCCCAAATTTTTCTATTTTCATCACTTTTTCTGGGGACTCAAGTGACCGGAATCATTATCTTTATTATATTAGTTGCAGTACAGTTAATGTTCTTCACTAAAACATTTCCATATTTCCTTTTCTACCTTTGACCTTTATACAAAAAGGAAACTTGATATTTGTTTGGGGCAATTTCTATTCTTTTGCTTGCTCATCTGGTCCTTGTAGTGTTTCTTGTGGTGTGACAACTGATTAGCAACTCTACACATTCAGCCATCTCCTTCAAATCCATGTTTTACCTGCCCGTCATCCTACTATGTCTGTGCTCTCCTATGACCATTCCCTAGATCTATTGCTGTTTTGTTACCATTTCTATATTTTCACTTGAATCTTTATCAGGGAATTATTTTTCTCATTCTATATTTAGTTACCAAAAAAAATATGTTCTATGCTATGAAGGTAGGAGAAGTGAGAAGTGATTATTATTCTTCCGTGTATTTTACAGTTTCCAGAATATGCAGAGAGGAATACTATAATGAAGGCTTTCTTCTTTATTTGTTTAACTTTCCTTGATGTTTTATTGACACTGTCCTTGGGAAGCTGAATTCATTTGAATACCATTCCTGGGGTAGCCTTTCCCTTAAGTGATCTTAGCCTCTGGTAGACAATCCTTTCATGGATTGGTCGTCAAGTGAGATCAGTCACTGGTTGGCCACTTCCATAAGTTCTCAGTCACCACTGATTCAGTGCATCTGTGGGCAGGACATGGAGTAGGTTTTCTTGCTAGGTTTGGTGTCCCAGGTCCAGTACTGTGAGCCTAGCTTGGTTACAGAAGATTGGTGGTTCAAAGTCCACATCCTCCATTACCAGGAATAATTGCTAGGTACACTCTCATGGGTCTCAGGAAATTTCCACTGCCTTGGGTTTCCATATAACCCCCTAAATGCCCACCTATTTTACTCTCTCCTCAAACTCTCTCCCTCCATCTTTCCCTCTCCAATTTGATCTCTCCTGTTCCCATCCCCTAACTGCCCACAGTCCACCAACAAAATCTGTTCTATTTACCTTCCCATGGTCTGTACATCCCCATTTCATTCTCCCCTCCTTTTCTAATTTCTCTGTCAATTGTGATTATACATACTTAACAACTAATATCTACTCTTAAGTGAGTACATATCTTCATATCTTGTTTGTCCTTCTACATCCAGTTTGCCTTAATCAGGATGATTTTTTCTAGATCCTTCCATCTGTCTACATATTTCATGATCTTGTTTTGTCTACCAAGAGTAATACCCCAATGTGTAAATATATGACATTTCCTTTTCCATTCTTCTGTTGAGGGATATCTAGGTTGTTTCCAGTTTCTGGACATCATGAATAATCTGAACATAGTAGAGCACATGTACCCATGTTAAGATGGGGCATCTTTTGAATACATATGCAAAAGTGGTATAGCTGAATTTTGAGGTAAACTGATTCCCAATATTCTGAGGAAGTGCTGTATTTCCATAGTGGCTGTATAAATTTGCACTGTTACGAGCTATAAAGGAGTGTTTTCCTTGTTCCACATGTGGCCAGCATAAGCTGTCACATTTGTTACTGATCTTAGTCATTCTGACAGATGTAAGATTAAATCTCAAATCAGTTTTGATTTGCATTTACCTTATGGCTAAGGATGTTGAATATTTCTTTAATTGATTTCCAGTCTCTGAGATTCCTTTGTTGTAAATTCTCTGTCTGTATTGGTATTTCATTTTTTAATTGTGTTATTTGGTTTGTTGATATCTAGTTTTTTGAGTTCTTTATATATTTTGGATACTAAGCCTTGTACTGGAAAGAAAGTTGATGAAAATTATTTTCCATTCTGTAGGCTGCAGTTTGTTCTATTATGGGTGTCATTAGGCTTATAGATACTTTCAAATTCATGAGGTTCCATTTGTAAGTTATTGATCTTGTTAGTGCCTGTGGTATCTCTTTAGGAAATTGTCTCCTATGCTGATGCATTTAAACTATTCCCTACTTTCTCTTCTATTAGGTTCAGTGTTAAGATTTTTAATCCACATGAGCTTGAGTTTTGATGCAGGTTGATGAATATGGGTCTATTTGCATTCTTTTACATGCACACATCCAGTTAAAACAACATCATTCACTGAAGATGTATTTCCTCCCATTATGTATTTTTGGTTCATTTATAAAAAATAATTTTAGGTTTTTCCAATGAGTGGTCCTTAGAAAGACCACACATTCTCTTATATTCCCTCTCATGCTCAAGATATGGCCCACAGCACATAAATTATCTAAATTAAAAAAAAGAAAGAAAAGAGAAAGAAAATCCTTAAAGCTGAAAACATGTACTGTTAATTGGAAACTTCCAGATGGTTGATGAAACTTTACATTAAGAAATGTGTGATTCAGTTTTGTAGGTTGGTCTGTTTGAGGGGCCCCTGACAGTGGGAACAAGATCTATCTCTGTTTCATGAGCTGGCCTTCTGGAGCCATTACCTATGGTGGGACTCCTTGCTCAGCCTTGATGCATGCGGAAGGGTCTTGGCCCTGCCTTAACTGAATGTACCAGGCTTTGCTAACTCCCCATGGGAGGTCTTACCCTTTTGAAAGAGAGGAGGGGGTGGACCAGGGGGAAGGGGACTGAGCAGGAGCGGGAAGATGGATGAATGGGGGTCTTGTGGCTAGTATGTAAAATGAAAAAATTATTCTTAAAAAAAGAAAAATTATTCTATCATATATTACGTCACAAGGGCAGTTTCAATTCCTTCCCCTTCCTTATGGTCTCCTCTACAAGAAACACTCTTCTCCTACTGATTCTTATTTTTCATGGGTTGGGTATGTAGGTCAGTGTATGTTGGATGCTGTGAGCATCTGTCTGGTCTGCAACTTTATTAGCTTCCCTTTTTGCTGTTTTGTTCTTTCAGTGCTGCTGATTGTGTACTTAATAAACTCACATTTCAAAACTGAAATCATGGTCATAGATCATTCCCCACACAAAACTCAGACATACATGAAAGGAAATATTAATTTAAAATAGGAATTGTGGATTGATGAATTAAACATTTACAGTGAAGATTATGTACTGCCTTAAATCAGTGTGGGTGGGAGGAGAGGATGATAAAGAAACAGGACATTTTGACTGAGGGTGGAAGCACAGTTTCTGTGGAATGCAATGAGCCATGAGACCCTTGAAGGAATGGATAGCCATGAGACCCTTGAAGAACCAATGCTACATTCTGCACCCTGATGCTATGTGCTGGCAGAACTCCCTTCTTTTCAGAGCAGGTCAGTGTTTCAGTTTAGGCAGCTTTAGAAGTTAATGGGCAATACTAAAAATTTTTAAATCAAAGAAATGAAGCTTTTCCCCTAGAGAGAATTTATAGCACCATAGCTGACTTAAAAGTTCTCTTTTAATTATGTGTCTTTATTTTTCTCAGATCAGCCTCTAGAACATTCCAACTTTCTTTTTTGGTGACAGAATTTCAGTACATCACCTAGATGGAAATCAAATACACAATCTTCCCATTTCTTCCTCCCAAGAACAGGAACAACAAAGTCTGTGCTACCCAGTTGTATTTTCCCATCTGTCATTCATCTTAATTTAAACTATCAATCTGATGTTTATCTATAGAAATGTCTCCAGTGTTTATTATTTAGCATGCAGTTTCAAAGGTCAATTCTGAATATTTTTATTTAAATTTTATGTAAGGCTGATTTTTAAAAATGTGTTTCTACTCCACATGTAATCTTTGCAAGGGTGTGAATATACTTTTGATTTAAGAAACAGAACATCTACTGATTCTACATTCCTTTCTGTGTCTATGACTTGCATGTTTTCATTACTACCCTAATGCTATTTGAATTTTTTCATCCTTTTAAATTTGTTCTCTTTTGATGACAGCCACCATCACTGTCTTTCTAATTTAGGATGCAGGTAGGTACAGTCCTGCGGTGGTTAATATTTGGATGGAATCTGAGAATGGTGATTGACATCCAGTCCTCATAGAGGCTCACCTAAATCACTGGAACCTGCATAGGTCCACAGCTTAATTATCTCTGCTACTGTGATATTCTCCATGGAAACAACAAGTGGTGATTTTTTCCATCACTCATAAAATAACAGGGTGGTTTGCCTATGTCCCAGGCTAAAGTACAAGCAGTATTTGGAAGAAACTTTGTAGATAGTCTGAAGCTACTTTGAAGTTTCATAGTGTCAGTGTATACATAGAACGGAACTTAGTAAAAGAAATGTAAAGAGGGATACAGACAGGACAGCTTTTAGAGCTCTCTGACTATACAAGCACAGTGACTTGTCTGATGAGAACAGGTACAGAAAAGCCTGAAAACAGAGGTGTGCTGCCTAATGAGCAGAAAAGGACACACTGTTGGGAAGCATGCAGCCATGGCTACACTGGTGTTGAACAGCCACCTACTGGTTCCTTCAAGGACAGATAGATAAGATGTAAAGATAATAGAGGTTACATGGAAAAACAAAAAGCTGCTCACTAGTATGAGGATACTTTGGGTAGCTCTGGTCTCAGGAGATGACCTAGGAGACAGGATTCTGTGGATGTGATGTACCCTCTGTTTGTGTTTGAGCAGGATGAACACCATGTAGCCACTTGCCCAAATCATCAGTCCCAAAAATATTGCATCATAGAATGAAAATAAGATTACAAATATTGTCTCTATTAGTCTCCCAGGACTCATAACTGCACAGTATCCATAATCTTTTGTCCCACTAACATTTCTTCCACCCCATATGTCAGTTGTGTACACAGGAATGGAACCATATCTCAACAGTTGGAGGGCCCAACACAGGGCCATTGAAGGGCCAATGATCCTGGGGGCTCTGACCTTGAGCTGGGACCACTTGTAATTAGTAGGGCTAATGGTGATGGCCTGAAAGACACTCAGCAGAGATGTGGAGGCCAGGGACATTCCTCTGGCAACTCTATGAAAATATAAGGCAAGTTTACATGAAACATAGTCTAGATAGTAAGTCTGACTAAAAGTAGCAATGGTCTGTGGGATTCCTTTGCAGAGAACTATGAAGTTTGCCCAGGTCAGGTGTTTGACAATCAGGTCTGTGGGCTTTGCCCTGATTCCAGAGAAGTCAGCAATGATAAAACAACAAAGCAACGCTGAGTTTCCCAGCATTCCCAGTGCAGTCTGAGACGTGAAGAAGATGCCCACAGCCATATCTCTGGAAATCATTCTGTAATGGTCATGGGTCACTGCAAAATGTTCCAGGGGACACTCATT
This sequence comes from Peromyscus attwateri, assembly GCA_902168425.1. Taxonomy (NCBI): domain Eukaryota; kingdom Metazoa; phylum Chordata; class Mammalia; order Rodentia; family Cricetidae; genus Peromyscus; species Peromyscus attwateri. The sequence goes on along the minus strand of CABHPP010140708.1, from coordinate 29,303 downwards.
AAACAAGTTGGACTATGTTCTTCATAGCATGTCAAAAAGGTATAGACACTATCTATCTTCTTATGTTCATAAGTAATGTTAAATTATGTCTTCGTACTAAGAAGTTTCCTGGGTACCAATGAATTCCTGTTGTTTGAATTGCTGATAATTAACTGGAACAGTGAGGAAAAAATTCAACTTTATATTGCTATTAATAGGTATTAGCATTTTAAAATGCTTTACAATTAATACTTGGCTTAAAATCTACAATGCACTGGTGAGAGGGTACAATGATCAAACTGCGTTTTGATCAGAGTCCTGGATGCAGACAGATTACAGGTTTCTAAGATCCCAGCACTAGTAACAGGTAGATACTTACTAGAAAGGAAATAGTCTTGCTTTAGAGAAAATTGTAATATCTGACTAAGATGCTATTGACAACTGATAGCTACCAAGAAAGGTGGAGTCAGCTTCCTTTGAAATGTAGCCCCTAATAGGCTGATCATGACCAGTGGATGGTCCCACACCCAGGAGCATGTGAACATCCCAATCTGTGCTTCAGATAAAAAAAAAACTAAAAAGAAACAAAGATGGGTGGGTAGAGAATGATAGCAATCTGGGAGGAATGGTCAAGGTACAAACATGATCAGTATAAATAACATAAATTCTTCAAAGATCAAAAATGAGAATAAATATAAGGGAAAAATAAAAAAAGACATAATCAAATTTGAGTAACAAAAATGAGAAAAGAAAATAGTGATTGTGATAATTTGAATTGGTATGTCCCCCATGGCCTCATGTGCTCCAATGCTTAGCCCACAGGGAGTGGCACTGTTAAGGGCTGTGGCCTTGTTGGAAGAAGTGTGTCACTGTGGTAGCAGGCTTTCAGGTCTTATGAGATAAAATCTGGCCAGTGTGGCAAAGTCTTCTTCTCCTGCCTGCAGATCAAGATGTAGAACTCTCAGATCCTTTTCCAGCAAAATGTCTACCTGCATGCTAGCATTCTTCGTGCCATGAAAATAAGGAATAAAATTCTCTGCAATTACAGGTTAGCTCCAATTTAATGGTGTCTCTTCACAGCAATAAAACCCCAACTAAGACAATGACCATCAGATATCAGGAAAGATAATTTTTGAATTCTACTTTGTCAGCACAGTCACATGTAAATGCAATTGTATATGTCTGTGTGTACATATATGTGCTATGTTTGCTTTTAAGTGTTTCCAAAATTACTTTATAAACTTCAATTTGGTAAATGTTACTTAAAATATCACCCAATCATATAAATCATGTTACAAAAATGTAAATAGCAATTACTTGTGAATGTGCCTAAAACAGGGTTATATGAATACATTTCTTTCATAGGAGGATCACTGCTGAGATGTTTGACCTTTCTCTATTCTAAAGCACAATAGATACTACATGAAAATAGTGAACAACTGTGGCATCTATGGGATATAAAACTTAACTAATATAAATATAACTGGGACATAAACAGACAAGCATTAGAATAGTGTCAAAGATGCATGGGTAGCTAATATAAAGCCTAATAATAATTTATATACCTCTTTGATTCAAAAGCAATATCTGGGCTGGGAAAGGTGACACATGCCTTTAATCCCAGCACATTTTAGGCAGAGGCAGGAGGATTCCCGTGATTTTGAGGCTAGCCTGGTCTACACAACAAGCTGCATAACAGCCAGGATTATGTAGGGACCATGTCTCCAACACCAAATGAGCAAAAAGTAAGCTCTGGGGGACAATGGATATGTGTTTGGGGGAAGGTGATATAGCAAGAATCTCTTATCTGCGTGACATGAGGTTGCACTCATTCAGTTACTAAAATGACCATGGACTTGAAATTTGGATATTGAAATATCAGTTTAACACTTGCTCCTTTTTCACAGCCCCAAATTTGAAGACCTCTAAGAAGGATGTGAATTTCTCATTGTATCATGCTACCCAATCATTTCCAATAAAAATAATCTGAATCCACATTGAACCCCATTGGAAAGCAGAATTTGGGTATAAACATGCAGAGGCCAACAAACACATCTCAAATTGCTCTTATAACTAACTAAATTCCAGGAGATATTTTACCAGCCTAGTGAACAGTGTCTATGTTTTCCAAATAAAAACAAGTGCAGGTGAATTCTGAGAAACATTCACAAAGAGTTTTCGTCACCAGGATCCCACCTTACTGGGAACAGACACACTGTCACTGTCTTTAAAAAGAGCACTGGAAAGGAATTTTCCAGGACAGCATCTCTCACCTGCAGCCTCCTTGAAACCATGTTAGGTTTAGGTCTTGGAGTGATCCTTTCCACTATGAGCATTCACCTTAAGCAGTTGATCTTCCCTGAAAGAGAAGTATCAATTCAGACATCTACACTCACCCAACTTCCAGAGACTGTCCTGTCCTTTTCAGACTGGGTGCCTAAAAGAAAGCAACTCACCTGTGCAGGTAGGATGCATCTGTGGTGCTGGCTTCTTGATGGGAACTCACTGGCTAATCAGACCTACAACCCTACTGTGGCTACACATTGAAGGCAACTCCCAAGATGGATGCTGAATGTTCTCCAAGGTCATCCCCAAGAGGTTGACAGGATCATGTCACAAGAAATAACAAAGACAGGGTGAGGGAGTTGGCATCACCTCTTAAAAACACTTGTTCCCATCAATAAACTGGAAAAACTTTTAACTGAGTAGTGAGCATCACAGAGGGGCAGGCTAAAAGTGTGAAGTGACTCTTCTCTCCTGTGATGTCAGAAGATGAAAGTGTGGTTAGGAGCACCAGAAAGGCGTTGCATTGTAGGGAGCATATACTGATGGCAAAGGGTGAACGTGCATGTACACGCTACTGTGTGGATGCATCATTATGAACATATCCCTTACATTCTAAGAACACGGAAGTTTTCCTGGACCTCACAGCCACAGTTACCGCACCTTGAGGTCATTTAAAATTTATGATTGCTATCCAACTGTGCTCTCGCTCTGTTTGTTTAAGCTACTTTTAGAGAACAATGCAACAACGAATCTTACTTACCTTGGGTCGGATTTCCCATGTAAACAGCTTTTAAAACCTAAGCTAATAAATAGCTTTAACCCTAAAATATGAAGTATCCCCTGCCCCTGACCCAAGTATTATATAGGAGTGAATATATGTTATGGTATTAAATGCTGAAAACAGCAAGTAGTGTGAAAGCAACATTATGAACAAATATCTGCTATAAATGATGGAAGTGAAATGGATATACATTGATATCTGGGTGCACTGAAATTTGTTATCTGGGTAAGTTGAGTGCAGTTGGAGTCAGTGATTTACTCTCTTGTAAAACATATTTAATGATTTCTGTAAGTATCCCTCATTACTTTTGACAGGTGAGGCTCCCAGGCCATTCAGTAAGTACAAAGCATAGTCTTTTGAGAAGCATATGGAGAGACAGAAAGTGCAGGGATAGAAAGATCCACTCATCATCACTTAGCTAGACACAGATTCAGACTCCAACAATAGACATACAGAGAAGGACAGAAGACAGAGGGAAAGAGAATTAGAGAATTCACATCTTAGCTATCTCTGTAGTTTTTTTTTTTTATTATATCTGGGGGACATGCTTCTTATTTTATTTCTTTTAATGTGACCCTGACAAATTTTGGGTACTTTGGGAGTTATTATTAGGACATCCACATGAATTAACTCTGTTTCCTTATAGTCTGTCTTTCCAAAATTTAACTTTCTCCTCCAGCCCCCATCTCAAGTGGACCACACAGTTCTTCCCCTCCTAACTTCCCTCCTCCTCTCAGTGTTTTATCCCAGCCACCAACTTCAGGACTAGATTGTTTTAGCACAAAAGTGTATTAGAGTTTCAAAGAATAGTTAATCCCAGTCCTCCTCAAATTATTCCACAAAATAGAAACAGAAGAGCATTGCAAAATTGTGGTGATATTGTATTCCTCAATATATCGTGCATCCTAATAAACTTATCTGGGGTCAGAGGACAGAACAGCAACTAGATAGACATAGAGGGCAGAAAATGGTGACACACACACCTTTAATCCTATCACTTGGGAGGCAGAGATCCATCAGGATCTCTGTGAGTTTAAAGCCACACTGAAAATAGCCAGGCATGGTGACTCATACCTTTAATTCCAGGAAGTGAGCCTTTAATCCCAGGAAGTGATGGCAGAAAGCAGAAAGGTATATAAGGCGTGGAAACCAGGAACTAGAGCTGGTTAAGCTTTCAGGCTTTCAAGAAACAGTTCAGCTGAGATCCATTCTGAATGAGGACTCAGAAGCTTCCAGTCTGAGGAAACAGGGTCAGCTGAGGAACTGGTGAGGTGAGGTAGCTGTGGCTTGTTCTGCTTCTCTGATCTTCCAGCGTTCACCCCAATACCTGGCTCCAGGTTTGTTTTTATTAATAAGACCTTCTAACAATTTGTGCTACACAAAAGTTTTATAAAGCCATAGATACTGTGATACCAAATCCACACAAAAAGATGCAAGAACGGAAAAAGAATTATAGATCAATTTCCCTTGTGATCATAGGTGCAAAAATTCTCAGTACATGCTTGCCAACAGAATCCAAGAATACATCAAAGACTTCATCCACCATGTTCAAGCATTGCTTCATCAAAGAGGTGCAGGAATCACCAACCAACCAAGATGCCTGATATGACAAAAGCCACAAGAAAAGCAGTTTTATTGGCAGCTGTTTTGCTAGGTCATTTATCTAATAGCTGGGGAAAAGGTGGACTCTAGGAGCTGTAAGTGCAGGGGTGCAATGAGTCACATATAGTATGATCAGCTCATGTCAGTGGCTAGTTCACCAGCTGACAAAACCTTCACACTAATTTGGTTACTCTCTGGAAGAGAAGGTGGTACTCCCTTAACTTTCTGTATTAATGATCTGAGGGTGATGGGTTAGTACCCTGCCATACACAGTGTAAAAGACATGATTTACATACTAAATATGCACACATTTTTGTTCCTTATCCAGACTAAACAGTATCTGGACACAATAAAGTAATGATTTATAAGAATAATGGGTAACAATGAGGGAAAATCAAAGAAGTGAAGTGATTAGTGTTCACCAGCCCCAAATTGTGATTATATGAAGAGTTATGGAGCCCTGAAGACAGAGGAGAGAGTATAAAAACCCAGAGAGCGCTGTGGATGTGTTGAACCCTCTGCTGGTTTTGTATATAATGACAACCATAGAGCTGCTTGACCAGGCAATCAGTGCAGAAAATTAAACTTCAGGACAAACCGTCAGTGCTGCATGAAGTTACTCCCTGATTTCATCACTCGCTGCATTGCTGCAAAACCCCAAATCTCATTTTCTTGTCTTGTTTTTTTCTATGCATAGCGAAAAATGGGTAAACAAAGAAAGTGAACTTTCTCAAATTGCACTGGATCCAGAGGGAGTAAATGGAACAGTCAGCATACATTACAGGGTTGACTTTATAATTCTTCCAACAGTTCCTGGGACTGCTGATTGTGGCCTGGAAGACATTCAAGAGGCAGATGATACTAATGGACACACTCCTGCCAAACCTTTGAATGTACAAAAGGCAACTGAATACAAAATAATTCAAAAGTGCATCAACTCCAAAGCTGCCATTTGTGGGGCACTCCTGAAGAGAGAATAATCAAAAGGTTGACATTCATTAAGTACATGAGAATCAAAGCTGTGGACTTTAATGTGCATTCTCTATAGTAAAGAACTAGATAGTAGAAAATAGGAGAGAAATTTCCAATTATTTGTGATATAGTTTGTGAAAAGAAAATTATTCTTATTGTCAGACTCTAAAAGATCATTCTTAATTTGGCACAATTTGCTTTAGATTATGGCCATGCTATTTGTCTGGTCATAGTGAATAATGACAAATGACAGTTTCCTGAGCATAAGGAGGACACCTTTACTCTCTGGAGGTACTGAGAGATGGGAACAGAGAGTCCTTCAAGTCTGGGAGTTCAAGGCCAGCCTAGACCATATAAAATAGCTTCATCCCAAAAATTTAGGAGTACCTACTTTCTATTTGTGTTAATGTGATATTGCTCAATACCTCAGAATGCACATATTGTTGAAAGGAGATCCACAACTTTCATAAAAATGCAGCATTAAGTGCGATGTAATGCTGGCATCTAAGAAGCAATGAAAAGTGACAACCTGTGCAAACAAACATAACTACAGTATATACTGATATTTGCTAGTCCTGGTGTAAATTAGACAACTTCACTAATGACCATTACCTTAAATATATCAAATCTTAATATATTATATCTAAAATTAAAATGAAAATAATGAGTTATTTATAATTCCACAGAGTACATGCCCATGGTGTTAAGACAGAGAAAAGTTTCCTCCATCTAATCTTAGCAGAACCTTTCTGTAGATGAATTTCTGAATAGTCTTAATAAATAAAAAACACAGAGTCAGAAATTTGGATTAAAGCCTGAGAGAAAAATCAGAGGAATTGCACAAACCAGGAGCTGACCTCACTCAACAACTTGGCAGCTTCCAAAGAGAGCTTCTTCCTGTGTACTCACATTTATATACCTTTTCTGTTCTGTTCTCTCATTATTAGCTCTCTTAGCCCAGCTACATATCCTCCTCCTCCTACACAGCTCTGTCATTTTCTGTCTGTCTGTACAGACCTCCAGACCTCTATGGTTGGTGCTAGGATTAAATGTGTGTGCCACCATGCTCGGCTCTGTTCCCTAGTGTGGCCTTGAACACAGAAATCCTGCCTGCTAAGTGATAGGATTAAGGGTGTGTGCTACTGCTACCTGACTTCTTTCTTTACTTATAATGGTTGGCCTTTTTCCTCTGATCTCCAGGCAAGCTTTATTTATTAAAACACAAATAAAACATCACCACATTTCAGCACAAATAAAATATGACCACACCCTTCTATAGTTTATTCTGAAAATTATCTGTCCCATTTTCTAAACTTTTCATCCAAAGTCCTTGGGAAAATTAACCAACTTTGTTCTAGAAACTGAGGGTTGAAATGCCTGAGCTAACTGTACATTTTTGCTTCTGTTATACTGCTTACTCACTTTACTTTAACCTGCCAATTGCCAAACAAGAGGAAGTTTGTCTGGGTTCTTTGCCATTTAAACCTCAATGTGAGATGTATTCAATGATGCTTTGTGAGAAGATTTTCTCTTTAGGCAGTCACCAAGCCTGGTAAATACGGACTCTGAATTTGGACTTTGATCATACTAAACTGTCCTTGTTTCACTACCTCACAATTTTCTTACATATGAAAAATTTATTAAAAACAAAAATTCATCTGAAATATGGTTCAAATGACAGCTTGCATCAAATTAAGGGCAAGCTCTTATGAAGTCACACCACGTTGACACACATGTATGCGTGCAAACTCAGGTGAAGGCTGTTAGAGGGGTGGGAGCATTCAATGTGATGAAATCTCACAGAATGCACAACATCATAAAAAGACCAAATGTGCCAGGATAGGTGTCCAGGATAAGGAGTCATCATCTGATAAAAGATATCTACTGGGGAAATGTCCAGTGTCTCTACTGATACTGTGTCTGGGATAACCATACACCATCCAAAAGTCTAGAATGGAAATAGTAGAGAAGAAGGCAGTGTGTTAGACAGCCCATTAATGTAGTGCAGTGAAAGGAAACTTCAGGACACCACATCTACTCCTGTGAGAGAACATGTAAGCAAACCTTTCTAATTTGGGTGAGAGGCCCTTGCAGAAGCAGAGGGTAAGAACTTGAATTAGCACCAGGCTGAGCCATGCAGCCCCTGGGAGATCATTGTTTCCCCTGTCAGTCATCAAATATGGAAGGACGGTCAGCTGGACAATCAAGAACTGGGATAGAACTGGCAGTGAAGCCTAGGATCTGAGGAAGTTTAAACAGAGTGAGGAGATGAGCTGGGAACCTAGAAACTGCCAAATATTTATAGTCTCCCCTTTGTCAGGCACTGGCTCTATAGTACACTGCAGTACAGGTAATGGCTGCAGCAGAAAATGGAAACTCCTCCATTAAGTGAGTAATCCGTGTTGAGAAAGACAGATCCCACTGTACCAAATGTGATTTCATGGCTTCCACTATTTACATGTGTGTTTAAATGGGAGTGTGTGTGTGTAGAGTCCAGGAAACTAGAAAGGGCCCATTAAAGACATGGTGACTGATGTGCATTCCTATATTGCTGGGGAAAAACAGCCATCCACGCTCCCCAGGCAGTGATAAGAGGGAATCTGATGAGTCTGGAATAGGAATGCAGAATTTTATTTTGCTCATATCAATTAAAAAGTCATGGTCTGTTACAGGTCATATGTTGCAGGTTTGTAGTTCAAAGCTTCCATGATCATTATTGGATGATGTAAAACTGTACTTCATTAGTTAATTTATTATTAAAAGTGGGATTAATGGAGCCCAGTAAGAATTTCCCCATCCATGTTAGCATTTTGTTTGTGACATATTTCAGGTCTTGTTTAGGCAGCCATGTTGAGGCTTAAAGGGTGTGGCTTCTCTGACATTTCTAGGAGATGGAATCTCAGAGCTGGTATCTGATCCCCTCTCTCTTATAATATTGTACTTCCTGAGAGACTATTGGCATTCACAGGAATGTAACGGCAGTGGAACTACCCCACCACCTCTGTGAGGATGAAAAAATGCAATTATTGACCAGATGCTCCAACCTAAGGTTTGCTGTGGCCTCTGACACTCCTTGAATGACAATGACTAAGCAGTATCTGTACCATGTGCTTGAGATTTGAGTATCCGGGTTTCCAACTGCATTCAGTGTAGTGTGGTAAAAAGCAATGTTAAAGAAAAGAAAAGTAACAACATCTACCACGGTGCGAGATCACTCCTGTGCCCAGATGTGTGAGGCCACTGTTAAATTCAGAAAAATGGCTATTTGTCTTCACAGGCAAAGGGTTTTTCAAACTAAGGTACCATGTGTTCATAATAGTCATATCCACTGAAATATCATTATCAATGTTAAATATTCACTTTGTTTTATTTTGTTCAGAGTTAAATGTATACTTGAAAATGTAATTTTTAAAAATATTAATTTGTTTTTATTGTGTGTATTCTGATCTGTATCATCCAAGACTTACAGCTGTTCTACCTGATCAAGTCTCATGGTGTGGACTAACACAGACCTAGACATGAATACCAGTGATGGAGTCATGATGATTATTCCTTTTTTAACTCAACAGTGAACACAGACCTATTCTTTTCAGTGAAATGGACAACAGAAGCTGGCTCTCATGTGTCCAGTTCCATCAATCATGCCTGACCATCTTCTATGATATCTCAGTCTCTGATACTCACTGAAATATCAGCCCATCCCTAGTAACTCATGATCCAGTCAATCGGGGATTTATTCATCTTATATGGACTCAAGTGGACTTTTTGCTGTATGAGAGGTGGTATCTTGCATTCCTCAGTTTCTCTGCATCCAAAACTCTCTCACTGATCATATAACATCCATTTTCAGTGAACTCATGTGCCAGTTTTTGAGAGACACCTTCTTTTTGTTCAGAAGACTCCCCAATATAGGCACTTCAGATATAGAGTATACCCCAATTTTACTAATATCCTGTACTGGGCCATGATAAAGACCCTACCTCTATGCTCAAACTTAGGTCTTTTGCTTTTTATGTGTTACAGATTAGACTTCATGCCTGTTTTCTATTGTTTTTTCTCTATTCACTTTACTTGCATCTTTGAAGTTTTAAGAAGTTGTAAATGTAACTTTGTATTAGTTAAGTATAGAAATGGCCAATGGCAATAACAATTTATGAGTCACTGCTAAGCTGTCAGTTTGACATCTTTTCTCTTACTTTTATAACTGTCTGATGTGAATGGTAGCATTGTTTTCACTGTCTATACCAGATCTCAGAAACAAAAAAGTTAATTAACTCTTTAAATCCAAAAGCTGTTTGTGTTGGGGAGGATACTGGAATGGTCTAGAACTTGGCTAGTGTGGTGTAACCACAGGCATCTCAATCTCTGCTCACAAAGCCATGGTTGATGTTCTAAAACACAGACCAGTCTTACATTCAGTTTTATTTCCCACTTTGACACTTTGTACCCAATTGGTGATATTTCTTGTATACTTTTGGTTGTAAAAAAATGTTTTCATTTTGCAGGGCTAGAGAGAAGGCTCAGTGGTAAGAAACACTTGCTGCTGGTAGAGAGGAGCTGAGTTGGTTCGTGGTGACTGCCTGTAACTCTAGTTCCAAGAGGTTCAGACACCCGGTTCTGTCCTCTGTATACAATGCATTATCGTAGTACACATTTACACATGCAGACAAAACATTCAGGCGCACAAAACAAAGATAGATATTATCTGTCTAAAACAAAGAAATATTTTTAAAGAAGTTTTCCATTTTTTACAACTTAAAATAATTTAATTAAATATATTGACAAAACATCACAACATCTGCTTTTGCACTTTACAGAGATAAACTATATAATGCTTGAGAGAATGATCACAAACATGGTATACAATCAGCTGTTTTAGCATCATTCATCATCCTTAACTTTGTAATATCTCTAAGGCAAACATTTCATTTCTTCTTTTAAGTTAAATTACCACCCAACTCAGAAAAATAATACAAAATCCTTTGTCAATGCTAAGTCAGAAACCATATGCCTGCCAGCCTTTGACAAGATAAAAAAGAACAACGTGTACATATCAGCACCTCACAGAATCGTGTCATTGCAGAACTTCACTTCTGTGAAGCAGCACTTGCTACTGTGGCTGATCAAGGATAGAATCCTTTCCTCATTAGGAACTCTATTATGCCACAACACACATTATCATTTAACCAAAAGACTATCAAAATGCTCCCACTAACAGCCATTTCTTAACCAAAATTACTCCAGCAGACTAGAAAAGATAGTCATCCAAAGTAATTTTTTTTAAAGGAAAATTTGTAAAATGATATCTTTCCAGGTTTTACATTTAATTAAGAACAGACTGATGAGACATTATTTCAGATTTATATACATCATGATAAAGGTTTCAGAAAAATGTACTTCAAGTATAAATGCTACATTATGCAAAAATAAATTCATCACTTTAATTTTAATCACTCTTCCCAATTCCAATATAAAAAACACTGAAAGAACTTAAAATTTAATATGAACAAGGCACTTTCCCAATGTATTAAAACATTTTGTTTTTGTCTTAGTAACCTACAATGTCCTCTTTAAGGCAAAAAAATTTTTTGGTTAGGAAAAACATGACTGATTATTTTTTTTCCTATCTAACACAGTTATAGGACAAAGATATTTTGCAGTATATTGTTAAAAACATCTTTATCCATAACTAAAATGAAAACCTACTCTTTGCAGGGAGCAATGATCAACAGAGCCAAGATAGGTAGTTTCACCTTGAATAATAATATCAACAATTCTTGCTTAAACCTCTCAGGTTGTCCCAGGAAAGCCACCGTCAACTGTTACCAAGAAAGTAAAAGTGGGTACCTCCTATTTTGCATTAGCCCTCCACTGCACTTCTGCCTGGGTGACGGACCTGGCTGAAGTGATTATTTTTAAATACAGTTATCTTTTTGATAGGCTAATGCCAAATACAAATAAAGCTTGTGAGAATTTACTAAAATGTTGTGTTCTTTCAGTGTGGTTTGTCATGACAGAAAACTGTCCTATCTCCCAGTTTTGTTTCACAAACATAAGATGGACCTGATGTTTATGATGCCACCAGAAACATGCTTTGTTTTCACTGCATCAGTAAAGGCTTATAGTGGTAACTATATGTGGGCTGAAATATTCTAAGAAGAAAATTAAGTTAGTAAAATATTTCATTTAAAATTCTGCGTATATTTGCTAATTTTTATATTGATGAATTTATTATAATACAATTTATAATACACTCAAATAGAGGAGATACATTTGAGATATATAAAAAGGAATCTGAAGAATGTGAAAACCTTAACATTGATCAAACTGAAATAAAGAACTCGGGTGGATACAAACGTAGCTGAATAATAGAGCCCTGCTCTGACATGCATAAAGTGCTGTGTTCTGTCAGCAACAATGATAAACAGTAAGGAAAGGCATGGCATCAGTTTGTGTTTATCAGGATATGATTGAAATGGGAGATAACTCAATCCCAAATACAAGAGGGAGGTTTCAAGCCCCTCATTTTAACACTGGTCATTCAAGACAGATTCAGTTACTGTTTCTAACTCTAAATGTGGTGTATATAAGAATACCTTTTACTCCAGGAAAATATTTACATCTATGTCTTCCAGAGTTGTATGCTTCTTATGTTTTCATTCAGATGTTTACTAGGGGTGTGAAACTCTGGTAAGTTCAACTATAGTAATTATACTGCAAAATAGTCTACACATTTTGTAAGGTAAAGTGAATTATCACATTAGCTTTTTACCACAATCCTTCAGCACCTTCACAGAGAGACTGCATTAACCTGGTGTTACCCACAATCATCCTGTCAGGGACCTATGATCAGAACCAACAGGGACTGACTCGAGGTTGTGAGCACTTCTGTCTTTCTTACTCATCTCTTAGCTATGGAATTATTCTTGTGACTTCTCTGTCTGTTCTGTAGATCTGTTTCTACTCAAGATTCTCATTACTAAACACAAGCAATTACTCAGGCCTCTGTTCTTTACCAGCTCCACCACTCAGACTGAAATACAAAGTACTCACCTGGCATCTTGCTCTTTAGGATGGTGGATTCATTGGGCAGATCCTGACTCATTAATAACCAATGTAGCAGGAGAGTCAGCACATACCTGAGGTAAAGGTCTATGTGACCTCACCTCCCTGTAGAACTGCAATTTTCATTTCACTTTCAGTGGCAATGGCAGCACTGGCTTTGGGAAACAAAATAATTTAAGAACCTTTTCTCATTACAAATTAACCAAGACACTTAAGGGTTTTTGTGAATGTCTCCAAAGAGATGTGGTGTTTTGAAGAGTCATTGAGTTTTCATGATCTCTGAAGGCTGAACTGGGTCCTGTGGAAGGGGCTAGAAACTTTGAGTTGAGATTTATGAGAAAGATAGAGATGTTAATATTTACCATTCGTTCCAGGCTTCTCTGACTTCCCCCAACACAAATAAACCTATTTTTCCTTTCCTTTCTTTTCTTTTTTTAAACATATTACATTTATTACTTAAATGATTCTTTGAGTATTTTATTCATGCCTATGTGTTTAGATCAATTATACCCTGCAATATCTTCTTTCCAGTTCTTTTCTTATCCCATGTTACTATTCCCTCCAAATTTCATGTGCTTCTCTAAGAACAAACAGAAAGGAGGGAGGAAGGGAGGGAGGGAGGGAGGGAGGGAGGGAGGGAGGGAGAGGGAGGAAGGAAAAGGATGTCTACTTAATGATGGTCATATGTTACTAGTTCAGGGGAATCTGTGAAAGCAAGAGTAGCCACTCTCTCAAAGATTGTATTCTTAAAGATATCTGACACTTTCTCTCCCTCAAGCCAGAAATGCCCATCAGTTCTTCAGCTAGGAATTGGATCTCCTGCCACATCTAATTTGCTTGGATTTTGTCTAGCTTGATCTTGTGCAAACTGTCCTAACAACTGAATTCATATATACAGTTCCCTGTCCTTTCTGGATAAAACCTGTTTCCTTGGAATCATCTACCACTTCTTGTTCTTACACACTTTTGGCCTCTTTTTCTCCTGATGATCTCTGGGTCTTGGGAAGAAGAGGTGTGATATAGATGTCCCATTTTAAGCTAGAGTCTTTGGAGTCTCTTACTCTCAGTCACTTTAATGACTGTGGGCTTCTGTGTTAATCACCATTAACTTTCAAAAGAAGTTTCTCTGATTAGAGTTGAGGGACAGCCTAATCCCCCAGAATAAAATAGGAGCTTAGAGAGCCTTTTATTGCTCTGTCAACATAGCTGAATATTAGTATTATGTTCTTCCCAGGGATCTCTACTCCCTAGACTCATATTCTTGTGCATAACGATGGGTCCAGGCAAGGGTACCCGCTTGTGAACTGGGCCTTCAATTCAGTCAGTCATGAATCAGTTTATTACACCCATGATGTTAATAACCAGATTTGTTATTGATCTCAGGGATTGTGTCTCTGTATTATTTATAACTATGTTAAGCACTTTGAAAACTATTCAGTTGGCATGGAGGTTCCACCATGATTTCTTCATGTTCTTTGACTCAAGTATGTGGTATCTCTAGCAACAAGGTCTTACCATCTAGGGACCAGAGACCTCTAAAGAATACAGGCTATTGATTTTTTTTTTGGTTGTCCTCATATATTTCTTAACTTTCTAGTACCTGACCTATCCCATCTTAGATACTTGTCAGAGGAACATAGATATTCCAATTTGAGAAAACTATCTAAAGGAGTGGGACTAAAATGGAAAGCATGATGTCAGAGTTAGCATTGGATATCATTAGAACACTTAGTAAAATTCAATACAAATTAGTTTTGTTATAATGGCATAAAATATTCTGAGAAAATAAAAATATATTGACCTTGTGAAACAGCTTTTTCCATTTTAAGAAATATTCTTTAGTATTGAAATTTAAATATAATTATGTCATTTCCCTTTCTCATTTCTCCCTCCAACTCTTCCAATACACACTCTATAATCTCTTTCAAATGAATGGCCTCTATTTCTTTAACTGTAGTTACTCCCATCATATGCATACTCACACAAACATATATAAATGTTCTCAATATATGAATGCAACCTGATTTGTCCATATGTTACTTATATGTATAAAATTTCAATGTTCATGATTTGGTATTGGATGGCTGACTGGGAAGTTCATCCTTTTGGGAGACTATTTCTCCCAATTTCATCATTCCTTGGTTGTCTGTAGTTCTCTGCCTGTGGCTGAGGGATGAAGGGCTTCACCTCTTCCATGTTAGCATATCCACCAATATTCTTGTTCAGGTATTGTTTAAGAAGCCACATTGATGAGACTTCATGGGTATACCCTGTATGATATTTGAAGAAGATTCATTCTCACAGCAAACTTCCTGTTCCTCTTGCTTTTGCAATCTTTACAACCTCTCTTCCACTATGATTCCTGGGCCATTCAGTTCTGTCTAGATGAATCAGATGTGGATGAGCACCTCAAGATCATTTGCTCTTAGCAATTTAGTTTGATGTAGTTCTATGCAATGGTCTCCATCTGTTGCAAGTCACATTTCTTTGATGAGATGTGAGATATAAACTTATCTGTGATTTAAGAATAAATATTTACAATGTAGTTAGGAATCATGCTGTTTTAGTAAATGACAGTAGCCAGTTCTCCTCTAAGATATACGAGGTCTTGGTAGTTGGGTAGATTTCCACCACCAGGCATTTTTCCCTGATTAAATGGGAAATATTCCCAAATTCTCTTTATACAGCCATTATTAGACTGAAACTAAACACAGACCAAATCCAAAAGAAATGTGTGTGGTGGTATTGTGTTCCCCAAAATATTGTGTACGCTAATAAACTTATCTGGGGTCAGAGAACAGGACAGCCACAATATTAAACATAGAGGATAGGCAGTGGTACCACACGCCTTTAATCCTAGCATTCCAGAGGCAGAAATCCATGTGTTCAAGGATACACCCAAGCATGGGACTCACGCCTTTAATCCCAGAAAGCAAGCCTTCAATCCCAGGGAGTGGTGGTAGAAAGCAGAAAGGTATATAAGGCGTGAGGACCAGAAACTCGAGGCTTTTGGCTGGTTAAGCATTTGGCCTGGTTAAGCATGTGGCTGGATAAGCTTTCAGGCTTCTAGCAACAGTTCAGCTGAGACCCATTCTGGATGAGGGCTCAGAGGCCTCCAGTCTGAGGAAATGAGACCAGCCGAGAAGTTGGCCAGGTGAGGTTAGCTGTGGTTTGTTCTGGTTCTCTGGTCTTCCAGCTTCACCCCAATACCTGGCTCAGGTTTGATTTTATTAATAAGAACTTTTAAGATTCATGCTACAAATGTGAGATATATATTTGTATATATACATCTATAATAATTTTTTTCTTTCTAACACACTAACTAGGATAAAGTTATGTTGTTTCTATGGAAAGGCATTCAAAGAGATAATTATATTAAGTAAATAAAGCCAGTCATAGAAAAACAGAATTATATTGAATGCATAAAGCTAATCATAGAAAAAAAAACAGTTACAAGCCTGGTTTGGTGGTGCAAGCTTTAATCCCAGCACTCAGGAGACAAAGAAGACAGATCTGTGAATTCTAGATCAGTTTGGTCTATGTAGTGAGTTCTAGGTCAGCCAATGCTATATACAGAGATGTTGTTTCAAAATCAATCAATAAATCAAAATAAAAAAGAAGGAAAGAAAACATGCAGAAAAGAAAAAAGGAAAGACAGTTGCATATATAGATTTTTGTTTGATTCATATATGTTATATAAGAACATAAAATTATGGACTTATATACTTTGCATGAAGACATGAGGAAAACTGTCAAGGGGGACAATTGGGACAAGCGAAGTGCAGAAAAAGACATCAGAAGACTATGAGGGAAATATGGTCAGTGAAATATATGGTTGTATGGAAAGTCCTATTGTGTCACTGTTTCATGTTCAATGAACACTCACAGTGAAAATCACAACAATAAGATAAACAGATATTTGATACCTCATCCCAGCAACAGTCCTGCCACAAGGGACTTTCCTGAACTTGCATCCTTTTTCTGCTGGAACAACTTTTGTCTTCATTCCTCCATCACCTTTCTTTATGCTTTACATGTCTGCTCCTGAGTCTCCAGACTTGGGTCAGTTGGTCTCTTACTACCGTAACATGCATGGAGCCCTTCATTTGATCTCTCACACTTTATACACGGAGTGTGGTGTCACATTCTTGTAGTCCTATAGCAGGTAGAAGATATTGACAAGACACCCAGAGTCATCCTCTGCTACGTGGCAAGCTTCAGGATAGCCTAAACTACATGAAACTCTCAGAAAAAAAATGATAAGAAAAGAAGGAATGGAAGGAAGAAAAGAAAAGAAAGATTCTATTTTTTTGTTTTGTTTTGTTTTTCTTTTTTTTTTTTTTGTTTTTTCGAGACAGGGTTTCTCTGTGTAGCTTTGCGCCTTTCCTGGAACTCACTTGGTAGCCCAGGCTGGCCTTGAACTCACAGAGATCTGCCTGCCTCTGCCTCCCGAGTGCTGGGATTAAAGGCGTGCGCCACCACCGCCCGGCTTTTTTTTTTTTTTTTCCGAGACAGGTTTCTCTGTGTAGCTGTGCATCTTTCCTGGAACTTGCTTTGGAGACCAGGCTGGCCTTGAACTCATAGAGATCTGCCTGCCTCTGCCTCCTGAGTGCTGGGATTAAAGGCATATGCCACCACCGCCTGACCGAAAGATTCTATTTTTGAGAGTACATTCTCTATTTTTAAGCACTTTCTAAAGTATGACTCCGGTTATTTCCTCTCACTGCAAAGTTGCTCACAAGTTTCATATTGAAATGTGAATTTTTTCCTAGTCCTTTGTAATATTTCCTATTTTCACTGACACCAAAGTAGACTTTTTGCTGTTACTCCATAGTTAATAGTAGTTATCCAATTCTCTTCATCTTATTTCTCATGCATAGTAGTCAATGGTAACCTTATGTCTGCCCTAGTCTTTCAGAATCAAAAGGAATGTTGTAGATCAGGATGTCTTTGGACTCTTTGACATATTTGATCTCTCCTTCAGCATCTGCAACTGTCTCGTGCAACCAAGGCAATGGTCAGACTCTTCCTTATTTTATTTTGAAGTGTTGGAAATTTATGTCAGGGTCTTGGATATTCTAGTCAAGAACTATAGCACTATGTTTTGATTTCTTGTGGTATGATTGAGCATTCCTTGGGTATATGCCCAAGAGTGGTATAGTTGGGTCTTGAGGGAGGTTGATTCCCAATTTTCTAAAAAGAGCCATATTGATTTCCAAAGCGGCTGTACAGGTTTGCATTCCCACCACACACATGCTCAACTATGTTCATAGCAGTATTATTTGTAATAGCCAGAACCTGGAAACAACCTAGATGCCCCTCAACTGAAGAATGGATAAAGAAAATGTGATACATATACACAATGGAGTACTACTCAGCAGAGAAAAACAATGACATCATTAGATTTGTAGGCAAATGAATGGAACTAGAAAATATCATCCTGAGTGAGTTAACCCAGACTCAGAAAGACAAACATGGTATGTACTGACTCATAAGTGGATACTAGATGTAAAGAAAAGGATAACCAGACTGCAACTCACAACTCCAAGGAGGCTAACTAGTAAAGTGGACCCTAAGAAAGACACAGGGATTGCCCAGTGACAGAGAAATGGATGATATCTACATGAGCAAACTGGGGGTGAGGGTGGGTAATGGAGGGCACGGGTCAGGGGAAAGAGAGCTTAGGGAAGCGGGAGGTCCCAGCTGAATCAGGAACAGAGTGGGAGAACAAGGAAAGAGAAACAATGATAAATGAAGACACCATGGGAATAGGAAGAAGCAGAGTGCTACAGAGGTCCTCAGAAATCCACAAAGACCTCCACTATAGACTACTGGCAATGGTCAAGAGAGTGCCTGAGATGACCTACTCTGGTGATTGGGTGGCCGAACACCCTAACTGTCATGATAGAACTCTCATCCAGTGACTGGTGGAAGCAGATGCAGAGATCCACAGCCAAATCCCAGGTGGACCTCCAGGATTCCAACCAGCAAGACAGAGGAGGGATTATATGAGCAGAGATATAGAGACTATGATTGGAAAAAGCAAAGGGACAAATAGCCAAACTAGCAGAAACACATGAACTGTGAACAAATAGCTGAGGAGCCCCCATGGTACTGGACCAGGCCCTCTGGATAAGTGAGACAGTTGATGAGCCTAAACTGTTTAGGAGGCCCCCAGGCAGTGGGACCGGGACCTGTCCTTGGTGCATGAGCTGGCTTTTTGGAACCTAGGGCCTATGCTGAGACACTTTGCTCAGCCTTGGTGCAGGGAGGAGGGACTGGACCTGCCTCAACTGAATCTACCAGGCTGGGCTGAATACCCTAGGGAGACCTTGCCTTGGAGGAGGTGGGAATGGGGCATGGATTGGGGGGGGGGTGGGGGGGGAGGAAGGAGGACAGGGGAATCTGCAGCTGATATGTAAAATTAATTATAAAGTAAAAATATTTATTTTAAAAAATTTAAAAGCTTGGATTACTTTTCAAATGATCCAAAGCACCATATTATAAAGGCTTTGTTATCAGTCTGCAGTGATATTTGGACCGTGGAAACTTCACAAGGTACAATCTAGTAGTTGGAACCGGGATTTGTACATTTAGGATGAAGAATTCAAGAGGACATTAGGATCCTGGCATCTCCTTCTCTTTGTGTTGTAGAAAGCATGAGTGGAAGAAATTTTCTCTTCCTCCATGATTTACTCCTTCATTACAGGCCCAGTTATCAATGGAGGTAAATTCCTCTCTATTGAAAATTTTAATGCATATGTCACAAAGCAGCATATAGATGACTGCTTGACTTCTGCTGGTATAGATTTTCAACACTGACATTTTTAATTAGCTTAACAAGCTTTTGTCCTCTTCCGATCAATTGACTTCTCTTTTAAGTTCACAGCACTAGAGAACTGGAAAGAATACTGACTTAGAAACATATGTATTAAATATTTAACAATGATGGACTAGAGACAAAGGCACTTTCTGCCAAGTCTGAAAACTTGGTTTGACCACCATGACCCACAATGTGTAAGGAGAGAACCAACTTCTACCAGTTGTCTTGTGACCTCCATACACACACCATATGATTATCTGCCTCAACCACACAAAATAAATAAAACATAATAAAATGTAATAAATAATGTTGTAAAATCCCCACTATGTGCAATTGTTTATACATTGATGTACAGAAATATATATATCTATAATATTTATATATTTATATAATGTTCCTAAAGTATATCAAAAGCATGGCTTATGAAAGACAGAATATAGTAATGAATAAACAGACATCTAGTCCTTCTAACTTGTATGTAATTCCAAGAGTAGTACATATAATCCTATTTCATTATTTGATTTTGTAACATGTCCCATATTTTCACATATCCAAAATGGTTCAAATAGACCAGCATCACAGCAGACTTTCTGTCATCTGATACTTACAGTCTCTCTGCCCCCTCTTCTTTGATGATCTCTGAAACATGTCCAACTGTGGTTTTTCTGTGACATATTAATAAATAAAGCTTCTTTGATGAGGGATATTAGCTACATTTATCTGTGGCTCTAAGAATAAGACTTAGTAAGGGACTATGCTTGTCTAGCAAAGTGGCAGTTGTTGAGTAATGAAACTTTTCCTGGGCACCCATAACACTCATGTCTACTGACCCCCGATTGGGATTCCAGGACCAACTAAAGTATGGATACCACCAAAGTCATAGATTTTATTGGGATTACTTAGAGGAATATGAGTGAGTGGTTACTTACAAGAGCAGTAATGATTCAAAATTAGGTGAATCATCAGAGCCAACCCCAGCATGTGAGACAACTCACAAAAGCTAGAAATATGGAGCACACTGCAAAGCCTTCAGACAACTCAAGATGATAGAGAGTGTCCTTTCCAAGTGAATCAGTTGGTCTAATCCTCTTCTATTCAGCTCTGATGTTTTTGTTTTCTCCAAGCAGCTGGTCTTGTCTCAAGGATTTTTTTTTTTTGCATATTAGTTTGTCTGAGTCTCTCTGCTTTTATTGTTTACTCTGGAAAAGAGGGACAGTGTGAATCACATTACTATCAGGGACTTTCTGAGGCCATTTTTGAGTCATTTGCCTTTCTGTTGTGGTAGTTAGAATGAAAATAGGCATCATAGGCTTATAAGTAGTGGAACCCTTAGGAGATCTGACCTTGTTGGAGTGGTGTGGCCGTGATGGAGGAAGTGAGTCACTGGAGGTGGAATTTGAGGTTTCTGATGCTTGAGTAGACCCCTGTGTCTGTCTATTCCTGGTTCTTGACAATCTGAATGTATTACTCTTGGCACCTTCTCCATTAAAATGTCTGCCTGCATACCTCCATACTTCCCACCACAGTGATAATGCACTAAACCATTGAGCCTGTAAGCCAATACCAGTTATTTTTTTCCTTTTTATATTTGCTGTGGTGACGGTATCTTTTCACAGCAACAGAAACTTTAAATAAGACACTGCTTAAGGAGATTCCCTGCTAGATGGAATGATTCAATCAAAGAGAAAACTATGATAAAACAGCAGGTGTAGATTGTCTTTCAAGATCCATGACCCCAGTTGCCCATGGTTTCTGCAACACATATCTAAAAATGTGGCCAAGAGAGTTTCAGTGAGTGCATGTCAAACACTGTCTTGTCCTCAAGTCAACATTTCTAATACCATTGATCAGAGAAAAGGTAGCCTGGCTTTAACCTCTGGGAACAAAAGTGTTATCTATGGTAGTTAAAACAGAAACTCTGCTGGAATGAAGTCTGTAAACTTGCCTATCCAGTTCACACTGCTCTGGACATCAACATAATCTTCTGTGAATGATCCTTGAAGACCAGATGCTATACTGTGCCTAGAATCCAGAAGGCTGTGGGCTCCAGGACTTTAAGTGGAACTATGTTGTCACCAGGATCCACTCTTTTCTAACAGAAACCAAATCCTAACTGTGAGCATTGCAGCTCTGATGGAAAGGTACCTTGGCATTCAGGAGCCAAGGAATACCACAAAGTCACTGTAAGTGTAGCAGCTTACAGCTCTACTCCAGGGAAATATTTCCCCAATGCAAGTGTAGAACTCTGCTCAGGCAGTGAAGAGTTTCCCTAGTAAAACTGTTGCATCTCTTCTCAGCTCTGGAGAAGTTTTAAAGCTCTGTTCATGTCCTGAGAAGTTTTATAGCTTTGTTCTTCTAGGAGACAGGTTCCCAAGAGAAAGTGTCACAGTTCTGCTCCACTCTACTCAAACTCTGATCAAAGTTGTTAAACCTGGGCTTCACTTTGGCAAAAGTGTCACACTGCAGAACATACCACACTCAAAAAATTTTGGGTAGAAAAGTCCAGGAGGGTGGCTGCCTCTAGGGTGGGAAACAGCATCTTATGGAACAGGGTAGAGTGCTTATATAGTGTTTCGTGGGGGAGGTGGGTGCAGATCTTTCCAGTGTGGCTTGGGATTGGTGGGATTTTGAAGCTTGGTTCTGGGGCAACCTCAGGGATTGGTCCTGGGATCAAGTCAAGAACAGGATGTTTTCTCCTTTTTTCCTTGGAGTTTTTCACCATACATTAACAATCTTGTGAGGCATGAGGTACCAACTCAATTGTAACTGGTGTAGGAGGACCTGTATCTTTGAGAACTCTGTTCTCCCTCCTCCTCCTCCTCCTCCTCCTCCTCCTCCTCCTCCTCCTCCTCCTCCTTTTCCTCCTCCTCCTCCTCCTTCTCCTCCTCCTCCTTCTCCTCCTCCTCCTTCTCCTCCTCCTCCTCCTTCTCCTCCTCCTCCTCCTTCTCCTCCTCCTTCTCCTCTTCCTCCTCCTTGTTGTTCTTGTTCTTCTCCTCCTCCTCTTCCTGCTCTTGCTCTTCTTCCTCCTTTGCCATCTTATCCTACTCGTCCTCTGCCTATTTCTTCATTCTAAACTGATCCACTTACCTTAATATCCTTCTTCAACATGCTCCAGCCAAGATGCTATTCGATACTCACATCTCAGGTAGCCACAGCTTTATCAGTCTCTGTTTCACACAAAGAAAGCAACTCTACAACCCATACTTTCAAGGTCTTCCATAATCAATTTCACAATGCTCTCTTCTCCCAGTATGGGATCCCATGATGTCATAATGGCATTATTCTGAAATTATAACCTACCATCTCCATGGCATACAGACACTTTGGAAGTTTCCATGACTATAAAGGCTTTACTAGTCACAAAAATCCAGGAGGAATCACAGATATAACACTGAGAAGCAAAAGAGAGACAGCGTATTCCTGGCACACTCAAAATTAGCTAGAAGCACAAACACCAAGGTAATTACAACTCACGCAGAGCCCTGTGCTAAACTTCTTGTAGTCCACGAGACACCCCCTGACTTCTTCACTAATTCTGTGGGATTGTTGTTTGAGAGTATATCTTAGAAAACCAATTAAGCATCTGATGACTGACATCATTATTGATCACTTTTAGTAATGCTTGAGGACTTGTACAGTGCACAAACTCCTCAGCAGATAATCTTCAGTACCAATACAGAAGCTTTGAGTAAATTTGTAGAGGAGATGGTGATCACTTCCCTATGAAGAGTGGAGATCATTCAATCATAATCTATATTACATTCTCCATTCCATATCTGCATACAGCAACCCACTATTCACTGCTTAGATATCGAGAACTCACAGATAGGTATTTGGTGGAGGTGATAGTGTGGTATGTGTTATTCTGTGCTTCAAATATCTTAAATAACTTGTTCATGAAAATTAAAAAAGATACTTGCATTATTCATTGAGATCTGAGTGGTTTTGTAATTGCAGATTTGGAATCTTCAGAATTCAAATGAAGGAGTGTGATCATGCATCACTCTCTCTCTCTCTCATTCCGTGTGTGAGTGTGTGTGTGTGTGTGTGTGTGTGTGTGTGTGTGTGAAGTGTGCTTTTCACACATCTGCTTAAGTTTTAAAATCTCTCTCATCATCTCCCACTGATGCTGTGAACCACTGTCTTCAGGTCATTCATGGCTTTTGTATAAATTTGTGGAACTTGATATCATCTGTCTGCTGACTGTGAACAGAACTACATCCCTGACTGCCAAAAAAAAAATCACAGGTTGTGCATGTTACTAATACCTGTTGAAATTGATTATCAAAGATACCCATCAGGACAGGAAGAATTACATGCATGACACTAATACTAAAAATATGGAATAACTATATATAAATATAACATAGGTCCTTTGAGGGATCCTGGCCACAGAAAAGTATTTGCACTGAGCACTCAGCCTCCATGGCCACCCTGTGTACACCATTGAGTTGAAGAGAAGATTTGATTGGGTTCGTGTAGATGCAAGAACCTCTAATGACATGAACAAATCTGTAAGTCTGTGTCTTAGACTATAGTAATGTAAGTCTTTGTTAGTAACTTAGAATCTGGTACTGTGGGAAGGGACATATGCACACAGAGAGCAGGATGGAAGGTATGGACAGATGGACAAACAGGAATGGGGAAAGAGAGAGATACATGGTAGACAACCTATAGAAAATTTCTGTCATATTACCAGCCCACTCCCTGCACAGGGTGAGAACAGCATCTCTCATCTTCCTTGTTATAGCTAAGACTTTGATGGAGCCGTGAGACAGAAGATAAGCTCTTAAAAGAAAAACAGTCACCTGTGCCTGAAAGGGAGGTGTGGGTATGTGTTTAAGATTTGCTGTTTTCTTTCTTTCATCTTAAGTGTTAGGGAGAGTATATGGACCCAAGGGAGTCTGCAACTGTAGTTCTAACATGCATGTTTGCTTTTCAAAGAAAAATAACATTTATGTATAGGTCAAGAAAGCCCATTCAGTTCTCCATGTTAAGGAAAAAGGCTTGCATAACAAAACAGGTGGTTAATGGTTATTCATTGGGGGTGGAGGCATACAGAGAAAGACAGAATCCAAGGAGGGATTTGAACTTGTCAGTGTAAGAGTTCACCATTATGTTGATTTGAACCCAGGTTTAGTCAGTGAGGTGCTGTTTTCTTTCCACTATCAATGTTACTCTTAGCTTTTCTGTAAAATCTTCACCAAAAAAAAAAATTAAACCAAAGATCCCTCCCATGGGTGTGTATAATTTGATCTTTGTGTGAGGCCTGTGGCACTGTCAGTCATTTCTTCTCCTCTCCAGACTCCTGTGATGAGCAGAAATCCAGTATATTCCACAAAGGTAGATTTCTGCACAAAATTATGAGAAGAATGAGTCAAGACCACAATTTCAAGACTCCCAGAACAGATTTACAAAAAAAACAAAACAAAAAAAAAAAAAACCTTACAATTCAAAATGCCTCTCCTCTGCCAGCTGTCCCCATCTTCATTTCAGCATTTGCTTCCCACATCTCCCCCAGTCTTTCCCTTCCACTCAGTTTGATTCTCTGGTATATTTCTGTCACATGACTTCATTTCCTCTGTGATCCTTAATTTATCTTTCAATACTGTGCCACCTTTCTGTTTGATAAAGTGCATAATTCACACCCTGAACATTCTTGGTGATAATGGAGGAACATGACTGTATCTGAGTACTCTGAACTGCCATACCAGGTCTTGTAGGGTGTGCAACATCCCTTGATTGCATGGCGCATTACCATGAAACTGAAGAATTCATAATATCTTAATTGAGGAAAAGAAAATAGTGCTTTGAACAAATTTTACACTTTTCAATTTCATGTTCTGCACTATTTTAATAAATTATATTTTGATGTTATTCTTTCTGTATTTGATGTAGAAATGCCAGAGTTTCCTATTTCTACTACTTCACTGAAGATGAATAGAAATACAGATTTCTTTAAAAATTATAATGAGCACATATGAATTATTCAAATAAAACACTAAAGTCAACGAAGTCAAAATGTCCAGGAAATTTGGGACATCATAAAAGACCAAACCTAAGAATAACAGGAATAGAAGGAAAAGAATACCAACTCAAAGGCTCAGAAAGTATTTTCAACAAAATCATAGAAGAAAACTTTCCCAACCTAAAGAAGGAAATGCCTATAAAGATACAAGAAGGTTACAGAACACCAAATAGACTGGATCCAAAAAAAAAATTCCACTTGCCACATAATAATCAAACCACTAAACATACAGAAAAAAAATATTAAGAGCTGCAAAGGAAAAAGGCCAAGTAACATATAAAGGCAGACCCATAAGAACAACACCCGACTTCTCAATGGAGATTCTAAAAGCCAGAAGGTCCTGGAAAAATGTTATACAGACACTAAGAGACTATGAATGCCAACCCAGACTATTATATCCAGCAAAACTAGCAATCAACATAGACAGAATAAACAAAATATTCCATGATAAAACCAGATTTAAACAATACCTTTCCACAAATCTAGCCCTACAGAAAGCAATAGAAGGAAAAATCCAGCCTAAGGAAGTTAGATACACCCATGAAAACACAGGCAATAGATAGTCCCACACCAACAAATACCAAACAAGGGAAATATACAACGCGACCAACAAAAAATAACAGAATTTAACAATAACTGGTTATTAATACCCATTAA
Organism: Peromyscus attwateri; assembly: GCA_902168425.1. NCBI lineage: Eukaryota > Metazoa > Chordata > Mammalia > Rodentia > Cricetidae > Peromyscus > Peromyscus attwateri. The sequence goes on along the minus strand of CABHPP010140708.1, from coordinate 3,110 downwards.
TATCAATGGTCTCAATTCAGCTATAAAAAGACACAGGCTAACAGAATGGATATGAAAACAAGATCCATCCTTCTGCTGCATACAAGAAACACACCTCAACTTCAAAGACAGACACTACTTCAGAATAAAAGGCTGGGAAAAGACCTTCCGATCAAATGGATTCAAGAAGCAAGCTGGTGTAGCTATCCTACTATCTAATAAAATAGACTTCAAACTAAAGTCAATCAAAAGAGATTGGGAAGGACATTACATATTTATCACAGGGAAAATCCAACAATATGAAGTCTCAATTCTGAACATTTATGCCCCAAATACAAGGGCACCCACATTTGTTAAAAAAAATTAATAAAGCTTAAATCACACATCAAGCCCGATACACTATATAAATTTTCATAAGTCTTTCTAAATGTTTGTTTCTGCTCTTCTCTAAAGACACTTAACACAAATGATCTTTGTGTAGTCCCAGTTCAATTAAAAATTAAAACTGGCTTTGGAGTTGGAGAATGGCTTTATCTTTCTCTAAACCCAAGCATGTTTATTAAAAGGAAAATGCAAAATTTATGTATCATGTCACAAGATCCATTTGATATGTGACAGAAGAAAACCAAAATTAATGGACTATTCTATTGCCACTAATCTCAGTTCTTTGGTTCTATTTTGATTCTTTATTTTTTCTTAAGGTATGAATTTTATATCAATATTTATAAGATTAACATATATATATTTATCTTTTGTTATGATATTAATAGTCATATAGAGTACTAACTTATTGTAGAAAAGAGTCTTCATTTTGCTACCTATACATGTTTTTGCATTTGAGTCCCTGTCAGTTTTTTGCAGGGAATCAAGACCACACTTAACAGCAAAATTGAGATCTCCAAAAATGATGATGGGGCTCCACAATGATGAATACACATGGACAATAATAATACCACTAAGCTGACAAACATCACCCAAAGATCATATTTGGAGTACAAACTGCTCAGGACAATTTTGAGATGTCTAGCTGAGATGATTCACCTCATAGACTATTTGAGTGAAGACTTGAGATAAGTCCTGCACTTTTGCAATGTACAGAGACTGGACAACAAATGATACAGGTACCTCTCCCAGGATTTGACAATTAACCCCAATTTTTTCTTTTTAGGATCCCCTAAAGATGTTTTCATCCACAAACAGCAGGAAGTAATTTTAAGAACATGACGCCCACAATCCCAAGAGGTATGGCAGGTGGTTTTTGGCCTTTCAATGGGTTTTGGATAATTGTCATTGTCTAGGATGGGTGGTTACAGTTTTTTGTTAATGGTCAATAAAAGACTAAATGAAGGAGATTAGATTTAAGGTTCTTGTTTGAAAAAAATAAAAATGAGGATATAGAGAAGAGGTAGATTATTTAATCTACTCTGAAAAGAAAAAAAGAGAGGCTATAGATATGATATAGATACAAAGGTAGATTATTGAATCTACTTTTAAAAGGCAACTACTGGTTTTAAATATTTTACATTGGATTGGATTTTTGTATATTGTATACAAATTATATATATTGATACAAATTTGAGATTGATTTTGTTAGAAATTGCTGTATATATGTTTCTAATCTTGTTCAAGATATTGTACCTATACAGCTCATTTAACAATGTAATGCAATTTGCTAATCCTTGGAAGTTATTATTACCAACTATTATGATATAAAGAAATGAAAGTAGTCATTACAATTGAACTTGTAGTCATATTAGGTATGTTTTCAAGGTCAACCAGAGGTATATTTTAGATAGACAGGTCATCTTCAAACACTTCAGAGATGTACAGAATGTAGCATTTAATACAGTTTAATAACAGATTTTTTCTATGTTACTATAACAGTCATTTTTTATTACTATGAGACATGTCTGCTCCTGGCAGCACCAATCTACTTCAGAGAAGATATGGGCATTGAAGAACCTCCACATGGAGTTAACTTTCATTTTCACAAAAGTTAGCCACTGGGCAAGAAATTGCCCTTGCATAGACTGCTGACAGTATGCTGTCCAAAATGGACAAGCAGGACAATAAACAAAGGTACTGATCCTTGACAAACTAGTGTGGTTGCAGCTTTGGCAACAGATGTCCTCTGAGGCCAGGACAATATGGCACCATTGCTGAAGTGGGTTTACAATCTTGGAAAGGTACAGTGGCCCTTTCTTTGAAGGCAGCTGAACAGGCAGTGGACAGATGGCTTCTGGCGTGCAGTGGAGCAGTAGCTGAAACAGTTATTCTTGAAGGAGTAACTAAGCTGATGGAGTCTAACCTCTCAATGGTAGATTGGAATTTAATAAGGAGATAAAGCCACCCACGAGCTGAGAAGAATAGGATGCAGAGAAGAATGGGATGCCAAGACGAAACCATCCATAAGCCGAGAAGAATAGGCAGCCAAATTCCAAAAACACCAGCAATTCCCAGAATTTAAAATCCTGAATCATGACAGGACGTTGGTGAAATTCAGGTTTATCTGGTACGTGGAATTCTTGAACCAAATGTGGGGTCGAGCTCTAGGCCTTGTGTACATCCTACTTCACAAATGAGTCTGTCAGATATGTTAAACTTGGAGGCCAAAGATGATGCCCCAGTGTTGCAGAGAAACCTCAGGTGACTGTCCAGGAAGCTGGCTGTTTCTGTCATAATTCACATATTTTGGAAGTCACTTGGTTGCACTTCCTGTTTTACTAGGTAATATTGTTTCCTCTTTTGGTCTCTGAGGGAGTTGAAGATTAGATAGTTATAGTTACACTTTTCCTTGTTACAAATTTCGGGAAAGAAACTCACTAAGAGGTGTTAAGTGTATAAATTTGAAAGACATCGTATGATAGTTTTCTGTTTGTAATACAAGATAGGATAGAAAGTGAATTAGGTACATTTTGGACTCACCAAGATAGGATAGACAATGGAATATTTTCTCTGAATTTGTCAAATGTAAATGGACTAGACATTGTTGATGTACTTATTGCTTGCATATATTGTATATAGTTATTTTACTTATTGTATATAGTTTTTCTCATACTAGCTATAATTTTTTAAATTTTTTTAATCAGGCAAAAAAGGGAAATGTGATATTTTATTTGTGGTATAATAAA
>CABHPP010140707.1:0-7500 GCA_902168425.1 Peromyscus attwateri | reverse complement strand
TCTACAGTCAGGACGTGTTCATTTTCACGCTCTCGTCTTGTTTACTCCTCCCCTACTTCCTCCTCTCTTTCTTCCTCCCTCCCTTCCCCCTTACTCATCCCCGGCTTCCTCCTCTCTTCCTCCCTCCCTTCCCACTTATTCATCCCCGACTCCCTCCTCTCTTCCTCCCTCCCTTCCCACTTACTCATCCCCGACTTCCTTCTCTCTTCCTCCCTCCCTTCCCTTTCCCCCTTCCTTTTTATTTATTTACATTGTCCTAAAGTTTAGAATTACTATATTATCAATAGAGTCAAGAAACACTTCAGACACAGGTGGATTAAATTTTGTTTAATGAACTTCTATTACCTTATAAAATCCATTAAAGATTTTGTGGCTCCTTATTTTACCAATTTCACTTGTACAAACAAGGGCTTGAATAACAGCTTATGCATGAGACAGCTTACTTGGTTGAGAGGTCGTGTTTCATTTGTAGCTCTTGTATTAACTCTGCGTTTAGAATTCCTTCTATCCCTTCTGGATGACTTATTAGCTACAAATTTCAAGTGGATGACCCAGCCCAGGTGTCCATATACAGTGCTCACAGAGCCAAGCGTCTTGTTTTTTATGGCCCACAAAACAATGATCTTTTAATATTTTAGTGGCTGAAAGAATTCAAGACTAGTATTTTGTGATTTAATAAAATTATGCAAAATCAAATGTTAGTGTCATAATTCAGGTTTCCTGGGAACATAGTCATTTGTACAGGGTCTGTGGCTTCAATACTGAAAACCTACAGCATGGACCACATGTCTGTAAAACCTGACATCTACATGTCCTTACTTAGGCTCTGCTGTAAGAACAAGAAATTCAGAACATCTGCATAATTAGGAGTTGGTGTTTCCTATTGGCTGTAAGAACTGACTCCAGGGAAGTTAGAGTCCATTACAGAACATTTTGGGTTCTTTCGGCATGGAAGACTCATATTAAAATGGGCAAAGAAACGAAAGTGTTCAGCACGAACAGGCTATAAAACTTGGAAGCATTCACAAGGGAAACATAGGAAGGCTGAATTACCCACCTTCAGCTGGTAACTCTTCCCAGAATTTTAAAGGGTCTTTGCCACAGGCCTTAGGATCCAAATAACATTCTAGAAAGTTGCATACAGTAGTCTATCATCTTTAAATGTTTTTTAAATATTTATTTATTTATTTCAGGTGGGGATGAAAGAGGAGCAACATCGGAGCACACAGGTAGAGGGCAGACACATGGGAGTCATTTTCTCCTTCCACTATGTGGGTTCTGGGGATCAAACTCAGGCTGTCACATTTGGCAGCAAGCACCTATAGCAGCTGAGATATTTCACTGGTCCCCAAGAGGTCTTTTATTTATCATTAAAGGCTTTGGTAGACAGATCATTATTACAAAAATATTTTTAATTTATGTTTCTTTATTTCTATGTTGTCTTTTTCTGAGTTGCTGTCAATTATATTATATTATATTATATTATATTACATTATATTATATTATATTGGGTACAACAAACACATGGACTTTTTCTACTTTGATTATCATTGTCTCATTTAAATTATGATTAGTAATTACTAATACATCAATGATAATTATTTTTCAATGGAGACTATTTGTGTGAGGGGAAATATTTAAAATTCATTGAGTGAATTATTTTGGGCTAAGTGGAGAAAATGTAAAGTAGAAATACTTGGTAACATAACAATGAATATTCTTTAATGACACAAAATGTTATCCCAAGTTATGTCCTCATACAGTATTCATACATGTCCACACACATAGGCATGGCAGCCGTCATGGTAAGGAAACTGGCTTCTAAAAGTGAGAAATAAAGAGGCTGTGTTTATGGAGACAATGATCACCCAGCAAAGGGTTTTTAGCACCAGCATGGAGTCAACTAATGAACCCGCTAGTTGCAAGAGTTGCTTCTAGGGAAAGAGGACAGTGAGTGACATAAGAAACCCCATGTTTGGAAGCTATTTGCAAAGCCAGTGGTTCTTCTGGAAAGATTCAGATTGGCTCAGTTTTAAGAGGGATTTTACTGAATGCACTCAGGTATAAGAAAACTAAAATTAAGACCATAAAATTGCGGCACTAACCTGGAAGCTGCGCTTCACAGGGTGAAAGTGGTAGTGTTTGCTGTATACACTCTGGGGTCAAGCTGAGTATTAGTTAAGAGCTTGTAACACATGGCTGTTTCAGAAGCTGTTCCTGCCACCTCACCCCCCCCCCAACCACTTTATTAGTTGCAGCTATCATGAGCAAAAAGGAGGCCAATGTCTGATTGACATTCTGGCTGGGGACCTCTTGGCTGAAAATATGCCATTGGTTGGAATGTCTCTAAAGTAAAGCTTGTTCTGACTAATTCTGTTCATGTTAAACACACACATTCCCAAATCTCCGGAGTAGTCATGGTCTTTATCAGACAGAGATAAGGGAAAATTAGTTTTAAAATATTCTGCAGTTTGTTTTTAAATATAGTTCTCATTTCCCCACTGATATTGATAGCTCCTTGAGAGTAATAGTTATTGTTTTGCTTATTTCCAAAATTCATTGTACATGCCGGGTGAAGAGAAGGGGTTTATTTCTTTGGCTTATTTATTATTTATACTCTATTTGGTTTTAACCGAAAGATTTGAGCTGGCTTATAGTAGACTTAATAAAACCATTAAATAACGATTTTTACAGGAATAAAAAGGGCAGACAAAATAACTCAGCAGGAAATGCTCTTGCCGAGAAAACCTGACTACCCGCGTTTGAACTCCCAAGAATCCGCATGATGGAAGGAAAGAACTGACTCCCATAAACTGTCCTCTGACTACCACATGCATGCTGTGCCCCTCTCTCTACCCTCAACAAAATAAATTTAAAATGTAATTAAAAAGCAAAAATGAGCACCATAATTTATGCCCAGATAATTATATTGTAAATTCTAGGGCATTTTGCCACCAAGTTTATCTCTGAACTTCATACGGAAATAGCTCAAAGAGAGCGCAGTGATACCAGGTTCTAGTTAGAACTCCTGGGCAGAAGGGTCGGTTGTCTCCTGTAGGCTTCAAGTCAATGCTGTGTGGTCGTGACCCAGTGTTAGTGTGACAACCGGCATGGACATTTTACTTCTGGTGAGTAAGAATTATACTCATTGTTCTCTTCCCTGTCTTTATGAGATGGACACTGCTTTTGTCTACGAAACATCAGTTTGTGAGAAGCATCAGACACGTGGACATTTAGCTTGACTTTCTGATGGATGACTGGGGTGAAGCTTCCAACCGAGACAGCCCGCTGCTTCTTGGTCATTCATCTTCCTGTCTCATTAGACACCTGAATAGAGCAGGGAAGAGCCAAAGCGTCATGGTCCTCATAACTCTGAGAAGAAAAGTGCGAGAATTTAACTGAAGAAAGTGCATTTCCTCTATGTCTGTCCATGATACTACCTTACTAAAAACAGAAGCACAGATTACATTTCTCTAAGGCATTAGTGTAAAATTGTCACCATGCCATTGAAGTGAATAATATCTCAGACTATATATTTGCATAGAACGGTTTATACCAAAACAGGTGAGCACTTTAGCAGGAGTCTATGTAAGATATTGTGATGGTCCTGTGCCAACCTGCTTGGGCTAAGGGGCAGCCGGACTGGATAAAACATTGTTTCTGAATGTTTCTGTGGTGCTGTTTCAAAAGATTGGCCTTTGAATCTGTGGGTTGGTTATCACCAAGAGGGAGGGTGTTAGTGTCAGCAAGGGCCTGAGAAAAATAAAACCCCAGGGAAGGGTGGGTTTTTCTCTCCTTTTCATCCCTTAGCTGGGAATCCACTTCGATATCCATTTCATGACTTTCAGCATCTTGGTTCTTCAAACTTCAGAACTCTCATCGTCTGATTCCTCAGCCCTTAAAATCATGTGAGCTAAATAAACCCTGTGGTAAATCTTCCTGTAAACATTTACATTCCACCATTTTTCCCCCTGAAGAAATTGAAGGGACAAAACCTGTCCATCCGTTTAATTACAGCTTTGTAAGGAGCTGCAGTGTAGAAATGTGGCATGGTTCCCCAGGGGTTGCACTTTCTGCCTTCTGACTCCTTACGTAATTAAGCACAGAAGCCTAAGGGCTGGCCCATTCCTGTGGTGACTAACTTCTAATAGCAAGTGTTGATTCTGAGACAGCATAGTCCCTAGATTAATCCTGTATGCTTTTATCCTATTGTTCTTGATTGAGCAAACGAGGAAGCAGCTCAGTGCTTTAGATGCTGATGAGTCCCTAAAGTTCAACTTCTTGGTATTCTGATTTGGATCAAGAGTTAGGAGCTTCATAGAGAGCCACACAGCAGACATCCAGGCTTGGTGAGCCCTATGTCTGAGGTCCTGCTCTGCGACTTCAGCAGAGGAAGGGTTGTGTGGCAACAGGGGCTTCCGCTCCGCATAGTTACAGATGTTGATGTTGATAGCAATCTTTGGAGATCCACTCTTCAGTACCATTTCACATAGAAGGAAGCAGAGTAATGGATTGCTCCAGAGTAAAGAATTTAAACACTTCAATAGAACTTATTGTCATCACACTTGACTTTTTCAATCTGCGTGCTTTGGTGGCTTTTCTTCCCACATTCATTTTTAAATTAATAATTGGACTCTTTATTTCATAGCCTTTTCTTGATGGTGAGTTTCTCTATAGAAAACAGTGTGATGCATTGAGGAAAGGTAAATGCCTTGCTTTCTTTTCTGGGATGAATTATTCATGATTTGCCTAACATATTTGACTTGCTATTAGCTCGTTTAATTTCATGCATGAGGCGAAGGTCCTTTTGCCCACTGATTCCTCTAGTACTTCTTCGGCCTTAGCAGGATTAGAAGCTTGATGGGTTCACCTTCCCATCACCACTGTCATCATGGCAGGCCATCCAGAGTCTGTGTCATGGAGTCCCCATGAGTGACCATGGATGGTCTAGTGCTTCAATCCAGCCATTCATGGCCAAGTCATCATGACCTCTGCCTTCCCCCTTTTTAGCAGGGTCTTTTTCTTCTTTTCTAGATCCACAGACAAATGTGGGAATGACCTCATTGGAAGGAATAGAAATCATAGCATACAATTAGTACAAGAGATCCTAAATATCTATGAAGTAGCAAGAAAAATGTTTCCAGTTCACCTAAAGGTTGGGACAAGAACTCAGCAAATAGCAATGATGTAAAGACAACAAAAGCAAGTCTCCTGCTCTAGTGGGACCAGGGAAGCTGAGACTTCCAGCATGCATCCTTTAGAGGCACATTTAACCCTACCTGTGTGGATGATGTTTTAGAAACAGAAAGATTCCCATCAGGGGAAAGACGTATTTCAGTGGTACAGTATTGGCCTAGAAGTAGAAAGACTTCATATTTGTTCTCAGGTCACAGTCTCAATAAATAGCCCATGATGGCCTTGATCTTACAATTCTCTTGCCTTGGCTTGTGAGGGTTGGAATGACATAAGATCATCATATCTGGCTAAAAGACTTCAAATACTTTTTTGTTTCTCTAAGTTTCTTCATCTCTTCCCCGTTATCCAGCAATAGCCCAAAGCCCTATGTTGATCACATGTATTTCACACTGTCAGTACAACGACACTTCATCGGACAGTTTCCTGAAGGAGGACCCCAGCGTGGTCAGGAAACAGAGACAGCCTTAAGGATCGTAGGAGTTCAGCCGGGGAGACGACTCAGGAGTAAAGTACTTGCCACACAAGCGTGAGGGCCTGAGTTCAGATCCCTGGAAGTCACATGAAGCTGGGTATCATAGAGCATGTCTGTAATTGCAGTGCTGCTACAGAGAGATGAGAGGTGAAGGGAAGAGATTCCTTAGAGGGTGTCAGAATATGCCACAGGGAACAGGAGACCTCAGACAAGGAGGAAAATGGGCACTGATGCCCCATGTGGCACACACATGCCCACACTCACACAACCACAAATACACATATATGAACCTGTGCACAATACACACACACTCACATTCTCTCTCTCTCTCTCTCTCTCTCTGTCACACACACACACACACACACACACACACACACACACACACAGAGAGAGAGAGAGAGAGAGACAGACAGACAGACAGACAGACAGACAGAGGAATATCAGTGCTACTCCTTACAGAAGCAGCCTGTGTTTTGCAAAAAGGATTTCACAATTCACAGAGCCAAAATTCTGGGTTTTTGAGGCACAAAATCCTCAGGTGAGTCACATGTGTTATAGGGAGCATGTTCTATTCTGTTGCTATGATCCTGATATCTGGACTGTCATACATTCCAGACATTGAGGATAAACTTCCAGATATGGCATGAATTTAAAGTGACCCTCATCCTGAAGGATTGCCTCATGGGTCCTCATACCTAGCATAGTACCTTGGCTATAGTTTCAAAACATCAATCAGCCAGTCCCTCAGGAAGGGTAAATGGTGACTGTTCTGGACAATGTAGTATGTGGAATACTATAGTGTATCCTGTGATTTCCTGTGACTATCCATCTTTGGATGGAAAGCACATCTGATTGTCCGACTTACCTGGATCTCACATCAGTATCTCAGAAATTGTATCCTCAGATGCTGGCAACTAGTGGAGGAAAAGCTAAATCTAATCTTGTCACTGTTCTGGTGTTTTGACCATGCTGTGTCTCATGCAGGTTGGTGTGAGTTGATATAGTTTGTGACAGTTTCAGAACCTGTCTAAAGCTGAGGCAGGAGGGGCAGGCCTTTACAGCAATCCATGGTTCTGATTCTGGTTCTGGTTTGAGTTCTCTGCTTCCTGAGTCACCATAACAAGAACCATCAATGCCACAAGTCCCTGTAGTTGTGACAGAAGCACTCCAGCCTCCGAGCCCTCCTGTTCCCTTTTAGCATGTGATAATAAATTTCTGTTGTTGGGCGTCTTGTCACATAGATAAAAATAAAACTAATGCAGCTGTCTGTCTTGGACAGGGTGAATTTTGTTTTTCTAGAATGGAAGAAGTTTGTTCTAAATACCTCATCACCAAGTGGCTGAGATTAATGGCCTAGTTTCTACAGTGATGACCACATCAAAGACTTCAGCTAGATTCCATTTTAGCAAGTGTGGTGTTTTTTAGCAGCCGTAGTTTGGGAGATAAGAAAGACTGAGGCGACGCAGTTTGGAGTGTTTAATTTATAGTATACAGTGAAAAGGGCGTGATAGATTGTCTGCTTTCTCATCGGTTACTCTTAGAATGGCAAGCTGTGAGATTAAAAGAGATATAAGAGGAGAGAAGAATTGGATTGGATGGTAAAGACAGAAGTGGTATGTTTTTCTGAACCTATCCCCTAATTAATTTTTTTGTAATATTGTAATTATAATTATATCTTAATAATTCAATTTAAAATTTCAAAAGCAATCCTTGAAAGATAGAAAGAAAAATGAAGATAAATGAAAATATGTAAATTCAGATAACACAACCACTATTCAGGCAGGAATTATTCCTATAATCATAAGATGTTGTGGGATGTTCTGTATGTTAAA
>CABHPP010140706.1:0-28016 GCA_902168425.1 Peromyscus attwateri | reverse complement strand
TGTGTTGCTCTCATTGGTTGATAATAAGGCAGTTTTGGCCAATGGTGAGGCAAGATAAGGTTAGGCGGTACAATCAAACTGAGGAAGGAGATGAAGAAGAGCGGAGTCAGGATAGTCATCAGCCAGCTGCCGAGGAAGCAAGGCATGTAGAAAATGAGGTAGGTAACAAGCCACGAACCATGTGACAAAGCATAAGTAAGAATTATGGGTTAATTTAAATGTAAAAGCTAGTTAGTAATAAGTCTGACCTACCGGCCAAGCATTATAAGTAATATTAAGCCTCCAAGTCAATTATTTTGGAAGCGGCTTCTGGGTATTTAGGAGTTGCTGGCAGGACAGAAACTTCATTTACACCTTTTTGTTGTTGTTGTTGTTTTGGTTTGGTTTTTTGAGCAGGGTTTCTCTGTGTAACAGTCCGGGCTGTCCTGGAACTCACTCTGTAGACCAGGTTGGCCTTGAATTCACAGAGATCCGCCTGCCTCTGCCTCCCAAGTGCTGGGTTCAAAAGTATGTGTCGCCATTGCCAGGCTACTTGAAGTCCTTTGCCAGGAGAAGCCATGCTCTGATAGCTGCCCTATGTCCCGTAGCTTGCTGGTATGTGTAGGAGAACTGAAGAGGCCAGGCCCTAGCCGGCCCCTCACCCAGGACTGACCCAGACTCACCCCAGAGCAGGTTCCCAGGAGCTGACTTCAGAGGCATGAGTAGGCTTTCTTGTCACGAGAGTAGTTTCCCTTGGCCTCAGAGAGCAGTCATGGGTGCCAGCCTGGAGTGCTGAAGGGACACAGCTGTGGAGGCAGATTGTCATCAGGGCAACTGAGTGAGCCTAGCTTAGCCTTTTGGGAGAAGCCTGGCCCTGGCTCTTAAAGGGGCCCAAGGATCCCAAGGAGATGGGCCTTGATCTGGACTCCTGGTGGCCTTACATCTGAAGCCAGTCCCCGCCGGGGCACTGCAGCAGTGACTGTGGCTTGCTCCCTCCACCAGCCGGGGCCTCTAGGCTCCATGGACATTCCTGCCCCCCCCCCCATGCCAGCATCGCTGTGTATCTCCATCCAGCCCTGGCATCTCGGGAGCTCACGAGAACAGCGTGTGCATTGCTCTCGTCCCTCCAGAGCCTGGACCGAGCAGACAAGGAGGAAGAGGATCAGTGAGATGGCTCTGTGGGTAAAAGCACTTACTGCCCAAGACCTGAGTCAGATCCCCAGAAACCACCTAAAGTCCAGACACGGTAGCCAAGAGTCTGTAACCCCATTATGCCCTCAGGAAATGGGAGACAGACCCGGGAGAGGCTCCTGAAGCTGGCTTGGCTACAAAGCCTCAAACGCGGTGAAAGGGAAGGCTGACACCCCAAGATTGTCCTCTGACCTCCCCACTAGCAGCAAGACACATACACACCTGCATCCACACACAGGAGCGTGTACACTCACACACACAGCCTAGAGGCTGAGGGCCCTCCCTGGCTGCGGCCTCTCACGCTGGGCCGAGTGAGAGAAGCCATCGCAGTCTCTTCGAATGCTGCGTGTATTAGACAGTGTTCTTAGATGTGGAGCCCGGGTTCTTTTGCATTTTGCTTTGGTTTTGATTTTGGTTTTTGGATACCACTGCCTTGTCTGGTGTGGTCCTCGATATATAGCCCAGGTTAGCCTTGATCATGTAGCAGTACTGCCCCAGCCTGAGTGTGGGGTTACAAGTGTGCATGACTATGCCGAGCCCTTTTGCTTCTGTGTTGACTTTCACAATTTTTATTAGTTGATGTAAGAGCACCTGTATCTAGGACTAGCAATTTATTTTATGTTTTGAGACAAGGGCTCGTGTAGCCCAGGCTAGCCTTGAACTCACTAATTAAGCAGAGGATGGCTTTGAACTCCTGATCCTCTTCCCTGTACACAAGAGCTGGGATCTGGCAGGCTGTACCACAGCTCGCTGCATACTCAAGCTTTAAGGAAGAAGATGCATCCCCAAACAGACCAGTTTTTCCTGAAAATGAGATTCCAATCTGCCTGAGTCAACACACTAAGAAAGTCCTTCTGCCTTAATCCTTAGGAAAAACATCCTGAAGAGGCTGGGGTATAGCTTCATGGCAAAAATCCTTCCTGGTTCCTGCAGAAGGCCGTGGGTCACTCTCTAGTTAACCAGGCACCCGCCCCTCTCCCTCTGCCCCACTCTTTTTTTTTATTGAAAAAAAAATTTTGTATTAATCACAATTTCCCCTCCCCATATCCCCTGAGACCCTTCCCACCCACCTGATTCCATGCCCTTTCTTTCTCTCTTTAGAAAGCAAGCAGGCAAACAAACAAAAAACATTAAGACAAACAATAAACAGCATTCGGCATTAAAAAAAAACTATTCTGAAGAGACCATGATAAATGAAGACCACATGAGAATAGGAAGAAGCAAAGTGCTAGAGAGGTCCACAAAAATCCACAAAGATGCCCCCACAATAGACTACTGGCAATGGTCGAGAGACAGCCTGAACTGACCTACTCTGGCGATAGGATGGCCAAACACCCTAATTGTCATGCTAGAAACCTTATCCAATGACTGAGGGAACTGGATGCAGTGATCCACTGCCAGGCCCCAGGTGGAGCTCCAGGAGTCCAATTGGCGAGAAAGAGGAGGGTTTGTATGAGCGAGAATTGTTGAGACCAAGGTTGGAAAAAGCACAGGGACAAATAGCCAAACTAGTGGAAACACATGAACTATGAACCAATGGCTGAGGAGCCCCCAACTGGATCAAGCTCTCTGGATAAGTGAGACAGTTGATTAGCTTGATCTGTTTGGGAGGCATCCAGGCAGTGGGACCAGGTCCTGTGCTCAGTGCATGAGCTGGCTGTTTGGAACCTGGGGCTGATACAGGGACACTTGGCTCAGCCTGGGAGGAGGGGACTGGACCTGCCTGGACTGAATCTACCAAGTTGAACTGAATTCCCAGGGGAGTCTTTGCCGTGGAGGAGAGGGGAATGGGGGATGGGCTGGGGGTGGGGTGGGGGTGGGAACAAGGGAATCCATCCGTGGCTGATATGTAAAATTAAATTAAATTATAGAAAAGAAAAAGAATGTGTGCAAGCAATTGCACAAAAGGTCTGAGTGACCCAGGTAAGATACTCACAAGAAAAAAAAAAATAAGACACGCACACACACACACACACACAAAACACATAAAAACACAAAATCAGAAATCATAATATACAAGCAAAACACCAATAAGACAAAAAAAAAAACCTAAACAAAGCAATATGAGACCCAGAATCTACAAAAATACTGAGTTTGTTTTACGTCAACCAACCATCTACTGCTGGACTAATACACCCGTGAGACTCCACTGGGGAAAAATCATTTTTCCTTTGTAAGAAGGCGTCAATTGCAGATAGCTTCTTGGCAAAGGAAGGGATCTGTGGTGATACATTGTATCCCCGATATATTGTGCACCCTAGTAAACTTATCTGGGGTCAGAGAACAGAACAGCCACTAGATTAGACATAGAGGCCAGGCAGTGGTGGCACACACCTTTAATCCCAGCACTTGAGATCTCATGCCTTTGCTTGGGAAGGACACATGCCTTTAATCCAGGAAGTAATATGGCAGGACACAGAAAGGTATAGAAGGCGTGAGGACCAGGAACTAGAGGCCTTTTAAGCAGTTCAGCTGAGATCCCTTCCAAGTGAGGACTCAGAGGCTTTCAGTCTGAAGAAACAGGATCAGCTGAGGAGTCGGCGCGGTGAGGTTGGCTGTAGCTGGTCCTGTCTCTCTGATCTTTCAGAATTCACCCCAATATCTGCTACCGGCTTTTCTATTGATAAGACTGTTTAGTAATTTGAGTTACAGGGAGTCAGTGTCCACGCGCCCTCTCAGTGCTGGGACCCTGTCCGGCTTGAACCTGTGCAGGTCCCGTGCGTGCATGCTGCCACAGTCTCTGAGTTCATGTGTGCGTCAGTCCTGTTGTGTCTGGAGGACGCTGTTTCCTTGGAGTCATCCATCCCCCAGATTCCTAGAATCTTTCTTCCTCCTCTTCTGCAAAGCTCCCTGAGCCTGAGGAAAGGACTTGGATGAAGACATCCTGTTCAGGACTGAGTGTTCCCGCCTCTCACCCTCTGCACATTGTCCGGTTGCGGGTCTCTGTTAGTTCCCATCTACCGCCACAGGACGCTTCTCTGGTGGTGGCTGAGCAGAGCACACTGATCTGTGGTCTCTGTTAGTTCCCATCTACCGCCACAGGACGCTTCTCTGATGGTGGCTGAGCAGAGCACACTGATCTATGGTCTCTGTTAGTTCCCATCTACCGCCACAGGACGCTTCTCTGATGGTGGCTGAGCAGAGCACACTGATCTGTGGGTACAGCAATGTCATCAGGAGTCATTTACTGCATTGGTCCTTTAGCAGAACAATAGTGTTTGGTTTTCCCTTAGGCCCGTAGCTTATCCAGTCTCAGGTTCTTGGCCACCTGAGCAGTGTCAGACATGGGTTCCATCATGGAGTGGGCCTTAAATCCAATCAGACAGCAGTTGGTTACTCCACGACTTCTGTGCCGCTATGACACCAGTGTATCTTAAAGGCAGGTCACCGTTGTGGGTCAAAGGGCTTGTAGCTGGGCTGGTGGTTATCTTTCTCCTCTGGTAGCATGCAGGGTACCTGCCAGTACCGTGAATACTAGTCAGTGGGGTAAAGGCTCTAATGAGGCACCCGCTGGACTTCTCCATGTCCATTGAGATAGGTAAGTGTTGTCTTTAGCAATAAAGCCTTACCATCAGTTTAGGGAGTGCAACCAAGAGCCTTGGCAATAGCCTGAGATGGTTTTTTGGCCAATGACTCAACAAGATGTAACCCTTTCCCCCGCACAGGAGATTTCAGTCGGTGGCAAATGATGTCTAGTTGGGGCATTGTCTCCCTGTTATTTGGTGACCCCGTCTCTTTCACGCATGCACACGTTTTAGGAAGCTTCTACAACAGCAGGTTTCCACCTGACCCTCAAACGGCCCTTAGTGTTAGTTGCCCCTCCAGCGTTCCCTCTTTACCCCTCTCTTCCACCCCCGTCCCCTCCTAGTCTCACTTTGTAGCCTTGGCTGTCCTCAAGTTCATGGTGATCCTCCTGCCTCAGCTTCCTAAGTACTGTACTGACAGGCATTCACCACCACACCCGGCTTAGTCATTTTTCTTCTGTTCTGTTTCCTTGTTCACATCTTCCTAACTCACTCTGCTATTTCAAAACAGGGCCTGCCGTTCTCTTCTGAGTAGTGGAGGCTGCTCCTCCTAATGATTCACACCTACATTTGTCTGTTAACACTGATTTCAGACACAAGGTTACAGTCTCCCCTCCCCGCCTCCCCTCTCCTCTTGATGAGTTTTGTCTGACCTGTGCACAGGGTGAAGTCACTCAGCAAAACAGATCAGGGGTTGTGGTGACTCATGCCAGCAACCCCGGCACTTGGAGAGCAGAGGCAAGCAGATCACAAGTCATAGGCCAGCCTTAGCTACACAATGAGTTCAAGACCACCTTGGGCTGTAGGAGAGGACTGACTGAGTTCCTGAGAGGAAAAGGAAGCGGTGTGCCTGATGTTAGGGTATCATGACTACTCATGAAACAGGAACGGTCATTTACTGAGTTCCTGTGTTTGCTCACACTGTCACACACGACCTTCGGTGACCGGAGGAGGCCCTGGCAGAGAAAGAGGCAGAGGAGGCTATAATTATTCAGGAGGTGAAGTCACTGACCCGGGCCTTACTGCTGGCGAGTGGGCCAGCATTCTCGGACCTAGTGCAAGGCCCCAAGAGAAGAAGCTAGCCTATACAGCAGCAGGCACTTAGAGACTAATTTTTTGTTTGTTTTTCGTTTTTCTAGACAGAGTGTCTCTGTGTAGCTCTGGCTGTCCTGGAACTTGCTCTGTAGAGCAGGCTGGCCTTGAACTCAGAGATCCACCTGCCATCACCGCCCGGCTTGATGTTTTACTTTTCAGTTTTATGTGTACGGGTGTTTTGCATGCATGTATGTCTGTGTACCACATGAACACATACCCAAGGAGGCCAGAAGAGGGCATCAGATCACCTGGAACTGGTTGTTAATTGCTGCCTAGGAGCTAGGAATCAAGTCCCAGACCTCTGGAGGAGCAGCCAGTGCTCTTAACCTCTGAGCCATTTCTCCAGCCCCTTTAGTGGACTTTTAAAAGTGATACCCCCAACCCCCATCATCCCCCACAGCTTTCCTGTCTCAGCTGATCACCCTCCCATCCTCTCATTTAGTTCCGAACCAAGGAGTCATCTTTGATTCTGAATTTGGCTCCGCCCCATGTCCGACCCTTCACTCTTCTATAGCCACATCTACCTACCATCTGCATTCATGGCTGCTCACTGCTCAACTGGATACTGCAGCAGGCACCGAATGGAAAGCCGACCTTTTGGTCCTGGCCTCATCTGGCCAGTCTGCTGTAGGTCACAGCGCCCTCCCCACCCTTTCTTCTCTTAGTGTCTTCCAGTGATGCTGGATGTGGCTGCCCAGGCTTGAAATCCGGGCACTCCCACGAGGGAGGGGGCTCAGCAGACAGAGATGCCTGCCACCAAGCCTGACCACCGAGTTCCAGCCTCAGAACCCACGAAGTGGAAGGAGGGAGGTGATTCCTAGACGTTGTTCTCAAATTTCACACAAGCACCGTGGCACCTGCATGCACGCGTGCCCACAAAGGCACACGCTGGTTAGCTAGCAATTAATGAAAAATGGAGTCCCAACACCAGAGACACAAAGGCCCAAGGATCAGAAGTTCAAGGCCATCCTGGGCTACATGAAACCCTGTCTCAAAAAACAACCAAACGGGGTTGGAGAGATGGTTAAGAGCACTTTTGCTCTTGCGAGGACTGGGATTTGTTTCCCAGCACCCACACACTGGCTCACTACCATCCATGACTCCAGTTCCAGCTGATCCAGTACTCTCTGGCTTCCAAGGGCACACACGGTGGACATACATATGTGCAGGCAAAATGTTCAAACACAGACACACAAATCTGTTTTAAAGTTTAATTTAGAACAAGGCCAGTGGGATGGCTGAGGGTAGGGTGATGGAGTGGGGGCGTGATAAAAGCATCATCTGCGAGCCTGGTGACCTCATTTGGATCCCCAGATCTCATGTAATGGCAGAAGAAGAATACCAGCTCCAGAGAAATGACCTGTGACCTCTGACCTCTGCCCTCTGACCTAGCCCTCTGGAGCACACATGCCCCACTTTTTCTTTTGCTCTTTTTTTTTTAAAAATGGTTTTTCAAGACAGGGTTTCTCTGTGTTTCCCTGACTGTCCTGGAACTCACTCTTGTAGACCAGACTGGCCTCAAACTCAGAGACCTGCCTGCCTCTGCCTCCTGAGAACCAGACTAAAGACACGCGCCACCACTGCCTGTCTTATAAATAACATTTAAAAATAAATAAACGAAAGGTAAAAGAACAGTAATGAAGATTTTAGGAAATGATGACCAGCCAGCAACAACCAGGTTTTTGGTGCCTGGTAGGACCCACTGGGAGACGTTCATTTTCTTCTAAGACTCCCTCAAGAAAGCAGTCCAGACATCCCCCACCCCCCCACCCCACCCCCGCCAATTCACCAAGTAGCAGACAGGCAGGTGCCAGTGTGTCCCATTAGATATTTAATCTTTTTAAAGAAAGTAAGACGGAAAGGCCTTGGCATCCGGCTCTGAAGAGAGGCAGTGGGGGCAGGGTACAGGCACGGAACAGTGCCAACACAACTCACCATATTGACAGGCAACTCCAACTACCGGGGGAAGACAGACGTTCATAACGGAGTCGGGGCAAGTGGTGGTCCATATGGGAAGAGTAAAATTAGCTCCTTCCCAACTCCAGGTGGGTTCGGGGCTCACATGTGAACAACAAAACTTTAACTCAGAGAAGAAAATGCAGGAGAATATTCTTATGATCTCCCGGTAAGAAATAATCTTTTTAAAGTGCACTTGAACTTACGGCACACACAAAGAAAGGCGGGCGCTTTCTAAGTGTGCGGCTTGATAAGATTGTGTAGAGTAAATCCAGCTGTGCACTCAGCAGACAACGTGACCAGCACCTCCCTCAGCCCCCTTTGATGGCAGAAGATTGTCTCAGGCATGGGGCTGTGGGTGGAGCTCAGCAGGGTAGCCCAGTGGGTGTTGCTCAGTAGGAAGGCACATGTTTATCTTGTTCAAGGTTCTGGTTTCAATCCCAAGTATCACCCCAAAAAAGAAAAGAAAAGAAATCACAACATGTGGGAGGTAGGTGCAGGAGGAGCAGGAGTTCAAGGTCATCCTTGGCTATGTAGGGGGTTCAGGGCTAGCCTGGGGTACACAAGATTTTCAAAAAAATGGGTGGTGTCACATGCCTTTAAGCCCACGGGAGGCAATGACAGCAGGTCCCTGACTTTGAGGACAGCTGATGTACAGAGTGAGTTCCAGGACAGCCAGGGCTACACAGGGAAACCCTGTCTTGAAAAGCCAAAAAACAAACAAGTAAAAAACCAGTTTAAATGCTGGGTTCAGTGGGTAGAATCCTTGTATAACAGACAGGAAGCCCTGGGCTCCGTGCTCAATGAAGCATGAACAGAGTGGTGAACACCTGAAATCCCAGCATTTGGGAGGTGGAGGCAGGAGAATGAAAAGTTCAGGGCCAGCCTCTGCTACTGAGCTAAAGGCTGGCCTGGGGTACTTGAAATCTTGTCTTGATGTGGGATGTCTTTCTGTACACTGTGACTATGTGTTGCTGCCACTGGTGAATAAATAAAACTGTTTTGGCCTATGGCAAGATAGGATGGAGCCAGGCAGGAAATCCAAGCAGAGATACAGGGAGAAGAAGGGCAGAGTCGGGGGCAGAAGCCAACAGCCGCCTAAGGAGTAAGATGCCAGCAGACCCATAACACCACAGACACATGACAATACATAGACTGATAGAAATGGGTTAATTTAAGTTGTAAGAGCTAGTTAGTAATAAGCCTGAGCCATCAGCCAACCATTTATAATTAAAATAAGCCTCTGAGTGATTATTTTGTAAGTGGCTGCAGACTGGGTGGGACAGATGAAAAGCCTCCGGCTACAACATCTGGAAAAACAGAAGTGAAAATAGGCACAAAGAAACATGGACAGGGCTCCAGACGGTGCTCTGGTTGGATTCCCAGCACTCACATGATGGTTCCAGGGGACTCCACACCCTCTTCTGGCCTCCCAGGACACCAGGCATGCATGTGGTGTACAGACACACATGTAGGCAAAACACCCATACACATAAATAAAGTAAGTCAATGTTTGTTTGTTTTTAAAGGAACATGAACATTTAACTTTTAGCCTGGCAGAGTGGTATATACCTGTAATAGCCCTCATGGGCCATGTAGTAAGTTCTAGGCCAGTCTAGGCTAAGTAATCTCAAACAGCAACAGAATCAGCAATAAAATTATTTAATTCTTCAACAGAAACAAAAAAATTTTTTTTCCGTGGGGGGGAGGTGGTGTTTCTAGACAGGGTTTCTCTGTGTAATAGCTTTGGCTGTTCTGGATCTCGCTCTGTAGACCAGGCTGGCCTTGAACTCACAGAGATCCGCCTGCCTCTGCCTCCCGAGTGCTGGGATTAAAGGTGTGTGCCACCACCACCCGGTAACAAAAAATGATTTAAGTAAGGTTAAAAAGACACATCCCGATAAAAGATTTGCAGCACACCTGGTCAGCAGGACACTGGAATACAGAAACAGAGGTGACGTGTCCACGTAAGGAGCGGGCAAACGCGCAGCTCAGATGCAGCGCACAGGCTCAGCACACACAAGGCTCCAGGCTCCACCCACAGCCCTAGAACAGCACTTGAACAAATGAAAAGTGAAATCCAGTTCTCAGCAGGACTACCAAGCAGGCACAGGCTCTGCTGGGGCAGCGGGAGCTAAATCAGGGCCCTTGGGGAGGAGCCCTCTCCTCACCACAGGCTGGCCCGGAAAAGAGACTGCCCAAACCTTGGGGGCTGGAAGAAGAGGAAAACTTGTCTTTTCTCTCCCTATTTTTAATCTCTTTTTCTGTTTGTGTGTGAGTTTAGATTTTATTTTATTATTATTGTTAGTCTGTGGGGGTGTGAATGTGGGGGGGGGTGAGTATGGGGGGTGAATGTGTATGAGTATGTGGGGGAGTGAGTGTGTGTGTGAGTATGTGGGGAGTGGTGTATATGGGTGTGTGTATGTGGGGGGTATGTGTGGGTGTGAGTATGTGGGGGGTATGTGTGGGTGTGAGTATGTGGGGGGTATGTGTGGGTTTGAGTATGTGGGGAGGGTGAATGTGTGGGGAGTATGTGTGGGTGTGAACCCATCCGTACCACAGCATCGGTGTGTAGGTCTCTTCTGGAAGTCACTCCTCTGCTTCCACAGTAGCACCATAATTAGGCCGGGTCTTCACTCTCACTAGGTTGGAATCCTTCACAGAGCTACAGCCCGCCTTCTTCGTCTTTTTCCTTTTGAGGCAGGGTCTCATTAAGCTGCCCATCAACTTTGTAGCTCGGACATCTTCCTGCCTCGGCTTCCCAGGTGTCCGGGTTTGCAGGCCTGAGCCCCCCAGTTGGGCTCTGTGCCTTTTCCAGTGTCTTGCTCTCACTCCTCTGCCTCAGCCTCTCCTCACAAAGGCCTGGACTGGGCAGGGCAGGAGCCTCCTCACTGACCTCCCTACCCATGGTTTCTCCACTCTGCACATGGCCTCTAAGGCTGCTTCTGTAATCACAGGACTTTCTTGGCCAAAAGCCCAGTGGTTTCTGACCTGAAGCAGAAACTCTCCTGGCTTCCCATTCAAGAGAATCAAACACTGACTTATAGGTTCTTGGGTCAGTCTTTTGAGAAAAGCCATTATTATGGCCACAGCTGGAATCCCCAAGGCTCCTTCACAAACATGGCTGGCTACTAGTGCTGGTGACGACCAGCAGAGATCACTGAGCATCAGCTGGACATCTCTGTGTGGCCCTGCCGTGGGACCTGGGCTTCCTCACCACAAGGAAGAGGGTTCAAACACCAAGTATGGGGCCAGAGGTGGATACTTAACTTTGGAGGCCAAACAGGATCGCTTCCACCATATTTCATTCGACAAGTAGCCGCTGGGCCAGTTCCATTACAAGGAGATTAAAAACAGGCTTCACCTCATGAAGGGGCAGAAATAGGTAATGGTGCCCAGGACAGGATGCACTTCTGTGGCCATTCTGAGGTAGTGGACACTGGACTCTATTAGGATTTCTCTAGGAGTCTGCTGTGGCAGGATCCTAGAACATCTGGACGTGAGTCCTGCCCCATCCTCACCGGGACAGGGACCCTTTTGTTGATTTCTGAGGGCTATCCTACGTAGCTCTGGCCAGCTTCATCCTATGAAGCTTGATCCTTCTCCAGCCTCTGCCTCTCAAGTGCTGGCATTACAGGCAGCCTCTCCCCTCCCACCCCCGAAGAAGTCTTTTAAAGTTGTTAGACTGGAGGAGGTGTCTTTATCTGCTAAATAGAGATAGGAACAGCCACACCCAAAGAACTGTCCCTGCCCAAAGGTCAAGAGTCCTGCCAGTTTCAGCAAGTGCAGACCATGTGAGGGAACTGCTGGCCTCAGGTCAGTCACCAGCACTCTGTCCGGGCAGATCTGCCTCACGGAAGCTACTTCAGAATGGTGTGGAGTGGGGGAGTCCCGGACAGTGGCACATCTGTGGCCACAGCTTGATGACCGAGGTCTGGGAGGGAGGGGACCGTACAGGTGGGGACACAGGCATCTCTGTTGATCTTTCTTCTCACCCTTTTCCTGCCTTCTTTCCACACCTTCCCAGGCCTCAGGGACTGTTCAGAGAGCCACATCCTCCTAGTCCTCCAAAGGACTCTGACTCAGCAGGGACCAAGTGAAGCAAAGGATGTGGGGAAAATGTCACCTTTGCTGGTCACCATCCTTCCATCTGGCCCAGTTCCCCAGATACCTTTGATACGAGAAGACCTCGGTCTCCTCGGGTGACTGGGAGAAGGTTTTCCAAGGAAGCTGACTAGACCCAGAGCGATGGACCTGCCCCACCCTGGGCTGACCTCAGTTTAGATAAAGGATGCCTGCTGAGCTCACAGCTCAGTCCAGCCCTGAGGCCTTGTCACCTGGTTTCAGGACAGCGGGAGCAGAGCTGGATTTTTAGAGCCCTTGCCTTGTATGTTCAAGGCTCTGGGTCCCTGTTGTCCGGATGGAAGATGGTGGGTGGAGTACAGGTTGTGTTTATTGAGCTATTGGATTTTTGTGTGTTTGTGTGTGTGTGTGAGTCAGGGTCTCACTGTGTAGCCCTGCTGGAACTTGGCATTAGACCAGGCTGGCCTGCTATTCTGACTTTTTTTTTTTTTAATGTAAATCATTGTTACTAAGAAGTTTGACAGAAGAAAATAAGATCCAGCCTCAAGCCCTGAGATCCTGTTTGTTTTTCAGGGTTGGGAATAGGACCCAGCCCCTCATACGTGCTGGGTAATTGCTCTCGACTGGGTTACTGTTCCATAATGTAGGACGAAAAGCAGCAGCTGGTGATAACATGCACGGCAGAAAGGAACCTCAGATCCACACACTGAGAACAAACGGCAGATGACTAGGCCTGGCAGGGAATACAG
Source organism: Peromyscus attwateri (assembly GCA_902168425.1). Classification (NCBI taxonomy): domain Eukaryota; kingdom Metazoa; phylum Chordata; class Mammalia; order Rodentia; family Cricetidae; genus Peromyscus; species Peromyscus attwateri. The sequence goes on along the minus strand of CABHPP010140706.1, from coordinate 15,439 downwards.
GCCTAACTCAAAGACACTTGGGAGGCTGGGGCAGAAATACAAGTTCATGGTCCAGCCTGGGCAACTTAGTGAGACCCTGTCTCAAAAGAAAAATAAGTAAATCGATATAAACAACAACAAAACATCCTCCCCCCCAGAGCCTCCCGTTCCTCTCTGGTGATATGAGTGGGCATGTGGGACTGAGGACCAGCGAATGGCCAGGGGTACAGGTTGGGGCAGAATGGGCAGGTCTCCCTTGTTTCCAACTGGGAACAGTTTGAGGCTACCCACCCTGGTCCCAGAAGATACTAAGAATCCTCTCTGGGAAGACAGGAAAGAGAGGGGCCTCAGCCTCACACTAGTGAACACACACACACACACACACACACACACACACACACCAGGGGAGGTCACAGGGAGAACAACACTCTCCGACATTTCCTACATAGAGAAAAATTTTCTCACCCTCCAAGTTTGGCCGATGTATTCCGGCTCCGGTGTCTACTCAACAGGCGTGAGGTAGCAGTTCCCACAGGAAGGTATGGGCCGCAGACCGGCTTCTTACAGCTGGAGAAGTCTCCCAGTCAGTCATCTTGCCAACTGGCCTGTGTGAACACCTGGTGTGTGCCAGGCATCATGCCAAACATCTTATAGAAGTAGTCCACCCCATTCTTGTGACATCGCTTCAGGGGGAGGTGTCATCCCCACTTAATGGATGAAGAAACTGAGGCTTCACAAAGTTATTTCTGGGTCGGATTCCTCAGCAACGGATCAGGAATCTGAGGTAGAGATGACCTGTCCGCCGTGGGGACCACCCTAAGGCAAACTCGTTCAGCTGTGTTGAGTGCCATCTGTACCTGGATGGTTAATCCAAGAGACAGGACACATGTGTCACCCACGTCACACACCCAGCAGAGACACCATTCTTGGTACTGTGGGATCAGCCTAGGACACAGGCCCTGAGGCTAGAGGTTCAAATGGACATGAGGAGTCAGCTGCCCATCTGGGCTCTGGGCCTCCGAACATCTGTCCAGTGCTGCCCAACTGACTCATGGAGCTGAGAAAGCCCAGATTTTATAAGGTCACTCAAGCACCCTGGGACTTCTTCACACCCTGCTTGTTGACATGGAGGGCTGGCATGGCATCCTCTGCTTGGCATGTCACACATTGGCACTTTCTCTTGGGCCCCACCATCCTGACACCAAACCTCAGGCTGGGCCACAGCTCCCAGCCTACAAAACTAACAGGGTCTTGCTGTGTATCCCAGCCTGGCCTGGAAGTCCCTGTGTAACTGGAGCTGACCTTGGAGTCACAGCAGTCCTCTCTCCTCCCAAGCACTGGGTTTCTAGTCATGGGACACCACACCCAGGGCTCATGGGTCAATCCTGATAGAGCAGCAGGGGCTGTCTGGAACACTTTGGACAAAGGGTTCCGTCCCTCTTGATGGACTGACAATGCCTGCCTCAGGCTCGGATGAAGAAGTGATGACCGCGGCTGTGAATCTGCTTAGTAGGATGCTCAGGTGGCCTGTTTCAGTGAACCCTCAAGAAGTTCCCCTAATGTTCCTCATAGGTGAGATGTCCCAGTAACCTATTTCTGTGAAGATGAGTCCTGAGGAAAAAGCTGCATGTCGGGGATTTCTCTTTGGTTCAGGCTTCCTGTAGCCACTTCCTGCCCCAGATAAGGGCCAGGGCCCACACTGGGGGGGTTATTCATGAGGTCACAACCATTGTCTGGAGGCCTCAGTTCTGAGGACTCCTGTCATGGAGAGCAGCACTCTGAGGTCACCTCCTGACCTAGCAGTGTCCCTTCCCATTACCTCAGCAAACACCCACTGTCAGGGATGCCATGCAAATTCAGGCCTGGTTTATGTGGCCGCCATGGCAGAGTACATGGCCTCCCTGGAGAAGATTCTGGTTTTGGTTTTCTTGTTTGTTTGAAAGTGCTGGGGAGTGGACTGGAATCCTTTCTTCTGCTAGACGAACACTCTATGCCCAGGCCACCATCAGCCCCATGAGGACATTTTAAAAGCAGAAAAGTAGGACCGGGGAGATGACTCAGTCCTTAGTACTTGCAGGGTCTGAGTCCGCAATCCAGCACCAGGAAATAAAGGTGGTGTGACATGCCTGTTATCCCAGAACTCTGGAGCCAGAGGGCAGATCCTGAGGCTCTAAGCAGGAAACTCATGTGTTAATGAGAGGTCTTGTCTTAGTAAGACAAGCAATGATACCTCAGGTTAGCCTCTGGCCTCCACCCACACCTGGATGTGCATGCATGCACCTCCCCCTGACACACACACACACACACACACATGCACACCCTATAAGCAGAACACTAGCGAGGTGTGGTGGCTCACCTGTAATCCCAGCACTTGAGATGCTGTGACAGAGAGGATACCTTTAGTTTGAGACCAGCCTGGACCATTAAAATGTTACACAGCAAAACCCTGTCTCAAACAAAATTTCAGAAACCTGAGTGGCTCTAATGGTGGAATTTTAGGATGTGTAGTAGGTGCAGGAGGACCCATCTGAGGCTCCCCATGTCCATCAGGACTGCATTCCTCAAATAAACCTGGGTTGGTGCACATGAAGGCTGGCTGCACCCCACCCGTGTCTCTGTTTGCTAAGCCCTGAGAAGGCCTCTACTGTTTCCTCGTGAGACAGTCTTGTTTGGTTGTGATGGGTGGATCCACTCCACCCTGTTTCCCAAGCCTTCTGGGTCGTAGGGCTCTCCACCCAGGGCAGAGGACCAAGGGAAAAGCCTCATCTATGGTCTCAAAATTCCAGAGAGTAACTCAGGAAAGGGGAGATATTTGGCAAACTTCTATAAGTTTCCTGAGCAGGGAATATATACATCGTGTGTGTGTGTGTGTGTGTGTGTGTGTGTGTGTGTGTGTGTGTGTGTGTGTGCAGAGACAGGGTTTCTCTGTGTTGCCCTGCCTGGCCTGGAACTTGCTCTGTAGACCAGGCTGGCCTGGAATGCACAGAGATCCGCCTGTCTCCGCCTCCCACGTGCTGGGATTACCTACCACTGCTGGGCTACTGAGCAGGGAAATTTAACGTTGCTAATACTACCTCCATCTGACACATCTTTCCATATCCCCTTACCTAAAGGCCATTTGGCTTCCACTTGAATGTCTCCAGTGAGCTCATCTGGAAGGATGGCTCCAGATGGCGGGGTCTAGGCATCTTTTGGGGTTTTGTTTGTTTGTTTGTTTGTGTACATTGGTATTTAGCCTGCATGTATGTGTGAGGGTGTCAGAACTCCTGGAACAGGAGTTACAGACAGTTGTGAGCTGCCATGTGGTTGCTGGGAATTGAACCCAGATCCCCTGGAAGAGCAGCCAGTGCTCTTAACCACTGAGCCATCTCTCCAGCCCCTTTGGTTTGGTTTTTGTTTGTCTGTTTGAGACAGGGTCTCCCTGACCTGGACCCCTTATGTAAACCAGACTAGCCTCTAACTCAGCTCTCTGCCTGCCTCTGCTTCCCAAGTGGGGATGGGGGTGGAAGGTAGGGGCCGCCGCAGTCAGCTTTGTTTTGTAGTTGTTTTGAGGGAGTCTCAGGGGCCAGCTTGGTCTCACACTTACTGTGTAGCTGAGGGTGATCTCGAACTCCTGATCTTCCTGTCTCTCCCTCCTGGGTGTTGGGACTACAGGCATATGCCACCATGCCTACCTTCTAGGCATATTCTACTTCTTTGTGTTTTTATGTAGAAACAAGTTTCCTACAGTGAAAATTTCTGCTGTGAAGTTATTCATTCAGTAAATATTGATGCACTGTCTGCTGGGTGACTGGCACATTTCTAGTCATTGGAGATACAGTAGTGAACAAAACAGAGCAACCTCTCCTGCCTGGACCTGATAGTCTAGTCAGGAAAGAAAGGCAATAAACAAAGAGTCTACAGTACGTCCAGTGACGGAAAACGCTGGGGGAAAAGTGAAGCGATGAAGGCGGCCCAGGTACTATGCACGCTTTATAACACACAGTAGTTAAAAATGGCGACAGGAGCCGGGCGGTGGTGGCGCACGCCTTTAATCCCAGCACTCGGGAGGCAGAGGCAGGCGGATCTCTGTGAGTTCGAGGCCAGCCTGGGCTACCAAGTGAGTTCCAGGAAAGGCACAAAGCTACACAGAGAAACCCTGTCTCGAAAAACCAAAAAAAAAAAAAAAAAAATGGTGACAGGAGAGAAGCGTTCCAAAAGATTGGAGGGGTGTAGGCACCCAGGTATGAAAGAAGAGAGCCGTGGCAAAGGTAGGGCCGGTGCAAAGGCCCTGTGGTGGGAAGGTGGTTGGACAGACAGAGAAACAGCAGGGTCCCCAGTGTGGCCTGGTACGGTATAAATAAGGTAAGGTGGGCACAGGAGTGAGGACCGTGGTGTCTGTACAAAAGATGCTTTTGTTTGTTTGTTTGTTTTTAAGTAGGAAAAGTTTAGATTCTAGCAGAGACCAAACCCAGATGAAAGAATCGGAACCCCTCCCCCATGCACACCTTGCTCACACCAAGTCAAGTGACGGTTCTGCTAGGAACTGCAAGGTGGGGCCACTTACCTGAGCTTTGCTCCTGGTTGACATGTTCCTCGAGCTACCGGGAGCTTAGCTTCTACCGCTAACTATGCTAGTCTAGGAAGAGCAAAGACAGACTGCTGTGTGGGGCGCAGGCTGGAGCAGGGGTGCTACCTGGCCTCGTCAGACAGCGGGAGTGGGTCGGCATCCTCAGACCTGCCCTGCTCTGTGTGTCTTTGAGCTCTGTGGTCCTTTTCTGGAGTGACTCAGCCTGTGTCTGGGTGACCTTCCTGGACAACTACCCACCCTGGGCTGTTGCTCAGGAAGGCGGCAACCAGCCCCTATCGTAAATTACCACTAGGTCATCCATCTTGGGACTGGAACCAGGGATCTGCTTGATGCCAGGAAACCCAATGACACTCAGGTCTGCCTGTGACTTGGGACACGAGTTTGGCTGGAGGCCCCGACTCCAGGCCTGCTTGGCTACCCTGAGCCTCTTCTGGAGATGGAGTTCCAGCTTCAGGTGCCAATAGGCCCAGAACAGGGAATAGCAAAGGGCAGTAGGAACAGAGGAGGTGGGGAGGAAGTGAGGCAGGAGGGAAGGAGTGGGTGTGCTGCCTGGGAACAATGGCCACGAGTGTGCTTTTCTGTGTGGGTATGTGCACGTGTGTGTGTGTGTGGGAGGGGGATGCTGAGGGCCAGGCCAGTGCTCTGTCACTAAACTACATACGCCCAGTGTGACATACTCCCGTCTTCAGCGTTGCCAGCCCCAAACCCAGACTGGCCTGCCAAGGACTCTGCAAGATCATCCAGAACCCATAGTCCTTTGCCAGCACCCGACACAGAGTCATTGTGACAGTCATGGACAGGGGCCATTACCTTCTAAATGGCATTTGTGGTGTGTGTGTTTGCTCACTTTGAGGAGTCCAGGTCACATGGGCACCCTTAAAGGTGAAGTGCTCTGACCCAGGATGGCAGGGAGGAAGTACTCCAGGGGTCCAGGCTCCGACAGGGACATGACCACCTCGCTTCCCTTCATCCACTGCCGCAGGCCCCGTTCATTCCAGGTCTGGCCAGAGGGAGCTCCTGTTGCCGGGAACCGATGGCAAAGGCCATGGTTGGGTCCCTGGCCCTGCCACCCACCAGCCCTAGTGGTCCCCAGAGTTAGACGAACAGCTTCAAACTGTGACATCATCTCCTAAACAGGTACCTCTAGCAAGTTATTTAGTGCCCCTACGACGAGCAGAGTTCTCAGTCTTTGGGGTACCAGGAGAAAAGTGGTTTATTGGTGAATCTGGGGGTTGAACACAGAGCTGTGTCCCTGCTAGGCCAGCTCTGCCCCTGAGCTATAGTACGTCCTCAGCCCCCTTTTATACTTTGAGATAAGGTCTCATTAAGTTGTCCAACCAAGAATTTGCAAACTTTTGAGCTTACCTTCCCATGGAGTTGAGATTTCAGGCCTAGGACATCAGGTCCAGCTCAAGATTGAATTTTCTCATCTGTAAAATGGGTTATATTTGTTTCACTGGGCTGTGGAGAGGAATAAGTAAGACCCTGGGTGGGGGCCGAGGATGTTAGCTCAGTTAGCAGAGTGTTTGCCTAGCATGAATGAGGTCCGGGGTTCGATCCCCAGCACCACTTAAACCAGGCATGGTAATGGACAGTCCTAGTGCTTAGGACGTGGAGGCCCGAGAATCAAAAGTTCAAGGTCATCCTCATCTGCATAGGCAGTTCAAGGCAGGCCTAGGATGTAAGAGACCTTGTCTTTAAAAGGAAAGAAAGAGCCCGGGCGGTGGTGGCGCACGCCTTTAATCCCAGCACTTGGGAGAGGCAGAGGCAGGTAGATCTCTGTGAGTTCAAGGCCAGCCTGGTCTACAGAGCGAGTTCCAGGAAAAGTGCAAAGCTACACAGAGAAACCCTGTCTCGAAAAACCAAAAGAAAAGAAAAGAGGAGAAAAGAAAAGAAAAGAGCCGTGTGTGTGAGGCTTGAATGGTAAGCAAGCCCCTGCAATTATGTTCACAGTCAGTCCTGTCAGCATGGCCCCCTTACAATTTACTGTTGACATGGAATCTCACTGCCCGAGTTTGCTTTTGTGTCTAGGATTGTGTTGGCGGGGAGTAGTCCTTTTTAATTGCTGCTGGCGAACAAGGAGAGAACAGAGGCGGATTGAACGTGTAAATGATGCGCTGAAGCCAAGTGAGGTCCAAATGATGTAACAGCCCACTGTGCAAACAGAAGTGCGCAGGAACTCAGACAGAGAAAAGTGGGGGAGAACTGAGTCATCCCCGCACATGGCAGCATCCCGAGGCTTGTCTCAGACAAGATCGGCTCTAATTGGTCACCTCTCCACTAGTAGCAATTTGGTGTCAGCCAGATAACATCATCTGGTTCCATTCAACTCACAGTTACTGAGCATTTTGCTGGGTTTGCAGTTTTTGTTCATTCATCCATTCATTCATTCATTCACGTTTGTGATGCTGGGCCTCAGACCCAGGGCCACACACAGGATCAGCAAGGGCCCTGCCGCTGAGCAATGCCCAACTGTGTCTATGCATCACGTGCATCCCTCTAATGTAGATATGTTGCTAAATAAAGAAAACTGTAATATGAAAAGGTATAAAAATAGATGTGTGTCTGTGTGTTTTCAAAACGAAACAGTGGAGATCCAAGCCTGGTGATACGTGCTTATATCCCAGCACTAGGGAGGCTGAGGCAGGAGGACCAAGAGTTCAAAGCAAACTCTAGCTACCTAGTGGACTGGACTGCAAAGGGAACCCTGACTAAAACAAGAAAAGGAAGAAGAAAGAAGCAAACAAGAAGAGAAATTGCAGGGAGAAGTGAGATGCAGTGAAAACTGGTGTTGAGGTGGGCAGAGGACCGCACAGAGGGCAGGGGACCGCACAGAGGGCGGGGGTAGCAGCAGGATGGCTTTGGGCCTGTTTCCCTGTGTGTTCTGACCTTCGTGTCCTCACGACCCATCTCTTCGTCTTGCACTGACGGTCACCTGAGAGCAAGAAGTAAGGTACGCTTAGCATCAAAGGAGCCAGTGTTAAACCAGGTGGCGCACGCCTTTAATCCCAGCACTCGGGAGGCAGAGGCAAGCGGATCTCTGTGAGTTCGAGGCCAGCCTGGTCTACAGAGTGAGATCCAGGACAGCCAGGACTACACAGAGAAATCCTGTCTCTAAAGACAACAAGAAAGAAAGAGCCGTGTTTAGCTGGTTGTGGCCTGTAATCCCAGCATTCAGGAGGGGAAGCAAGAGAATCAGGAGTTCAAGATCATCTTTAGTTGCATAGGAAGTTCGAGGTTAGCCTAGGCTACATAAAACAAAAATAAAACCTCATGTATGTTGGCACTGAGGAGACTCCATGAACTATTTCCTGTTAAGGCAGGGGTTCTAAACCTGTGGGCTGTGACCCCTCGGGGGTAAGACAATTGGAAAACACAGATATTTACATTGTGACTCATAACAATAGCAAAATGGCAGTTATGAAGTAGCAAAGAAACTAGTGCTATGGTTGGGGTCTCCCTGTACTAAAGGGTCGCGGCATTCGGAAGGCTGAGAAGCACTGTGTTAAGACAATGTACAGAGTTCTGGTTAGAGAATGCCTGCGTTGGAAAGAGAAGAGAGAACCAGGTCAGGAAGGGGGGCTACCCCAGGCCCGTGAGGAGGAGAGCCCTCAGCAAGCACAATGCAAGAGGCAGCGGAGCCGCTGTCTTGATGAGGCTAGGGTCACCAGGGACCCCTCAGAGACTCTGCCCAGTGGTGCCACTGGAATGAATTCTAGATCCTGTCTGTCCCCCAAACAGGTGACAGCTGCTAGGAAGGCCCCACTGGTCTCAATCAGCCGGGTCCACGTGTCCCAGCAGCCCCGCCCACAAGTTCCACATACGGAACAAGTCGAGAGCCTGCTCCTGCTGCCTCAGACAACTGTGGATCTCTGACCACAGAGGGAAGAAGTGGAAGAAGGTGCCAGTGGCTTTCCAAATGGATAAAGAGGCACCGATGGGCTACCCAGGAGCCAGGATTGCTGAGGCAGTGCTCAACATGGACAGCCACGTGAGGGGACTGGCCCTCTCCTTCGTAGGAAGACCGTGAGCTCCCGGTACTATGAGGAAGGCCTGGGTGCCAGCCAAGGTAGGAAAGTCCACAGCCAGCACCTCCTGAGCACGCCAAGGACACAAGACAGTCATGGCCACCTTGGTGGCTGCTTGGCCCTGTGCTGAGCACTTAGTTAACATGATAAGCTGGTACTGTTAATGCCTTGCAGGGAAAAATGAGGAGACTGAACCCCTGGGAGAAATACTCAGGCACTCTATACCATCTCCTGCCAAGTTCAGGGGGAACGGGCATTCAGTGATTCATTAGTGAACGGTACGGAAAAATCAGCGTGTACCTACTGTGGCCACACAGGTGAGCAAGACTGATCCAAGAAAGTCAAGTGTGAACCACAGCTGCGCCACCACCCACAGAGGATTTCCAAGTGAACTGAGTTTGAGTCAGCCAGAGCTCCCTCATGCAGAGACAGAAGGCAGGCTGGTATAAGTGGGTGAGCTGTCCCCATACATACTCCCCCGTCCAAATCCAGAGTCCTCTTCCTGACCGTCTCTAGACCTCAGTTTCAGAACCTATGAAATGGGAACAATAATAGCTGTGTGTGTGTGCAGCCAGCAGCAAGTGAGGCAATGGTTCTAAGGCATGAGGATGATGCCCCACGTGAGCCAGTGAAGGCTGTGAGCTCTGGCTGGTATTTCAAAGGATCTCTTTGTCTCCTTCGAAAGATGCCCGCAGGGGATGCAGTTTAAGGAGAAGCACCTGATCCACCTACTTGACTGGACTGCTGTTCACCAGCTCTCATCCTGCAGACCCCACTTTCTAATAGGGGGGTCTAGAACCTTTCCATCGGCCTCCCCCTTCCCAGGCCAGCTCAGAGCCCACACACCTGCGTACTGACTGGAGAGAGTCACTCAGCAAGAGTTCCCATGTCACGTCAGGAGGGTCACGTATGGTACCTACTGGGCAGGGATGTTGTGGGCCTCTGTTCTTGCCTTCCCACAGTAGACAGATGGACGTGTGTGTGTGTGTGTGTGTGTGTGTGTGTGTGTGTGTGTGTGTGAGAAAGAGAGAGAGAGACAGAGACAGAGACAGAGACAGAGACAGAGAGAGTTTAGAGGGTCTCTACATAACCATGCCTGTCCTGGAAGTCACTTTGTAGACCAGGCTGGTCTCAAACCCAGCAGAGCTTCGCCTGCCTCTGCCTACCATGTGCTGGAGTTAAAGGCATGGGCCACCATGCCCAGCCTCTGATAGACCTTTTATTTCAAAAAGGGAGCAAATGAGTGTGTTTAAGGCCAGCCTGGGCTACTTAGTGAGTTCTAGACAAACTTTGTCTACATAGTAAGACTATAAAAGTAAATAAATGGGACAAGTCAATGAAACCCTATAAAAGTTGTCCATCACTCGGAGCACTGAATTTGGCGTCTAGGCTCTGCCTGTCACGTGCTCTGTGAGCGTGTCCTTGAGGCCGCTCTCAGTTCTTCCCACTCTACCCTCTCTCTTCCACGCGTCTCTTCCCCAACCCTGTTCTCGGGGCTCTCCCCACTCACCCTTTCTCTAGACCCTCACACCCTTGCTTCTTTTTCTGAGACCCGGCTGAAAGATCATTTGTGCTCATCGGCCTCCCTGACACCCCAGGGTTAGGGGCTCCTCCTCCGCAAGGAGGCCCACATGACGACGAGGACGAGGACGACGACGATGACGACGATGATTTTGAGACAGGCTCACACTCTAAAGCTCAGGCTAACTTTGAACTTAGACTCCTCTTGCCTCTGTCTCCTGAGTGCTGGGATTGCAGGTGTGCACCATGATGCCTACCAAGTCCTAGAGATCAAACCGAGGGCCTGTCCATGGCAGCAAGTGCTCTTGAACTCTATCCCAAGCCCCTTCGTTATCTTCCAGATGGGGCATGATGATCTGGACCTGCCTCTGGTCAGTCTCCCTCACCACAACGGGGACATTGGGAGAAGTCCACTATCTGACGGTGCTCCGTCAATGTCATGGCTAGCTTCAGCTGTCAACTTTTCACACCCAGGAAGAGGGACCCTCAAATGAGGACTGGCCTCCATCGGATCAGCCTGTGGACATGTCAGTGGGCATTTTCCTGATCGCTAACTGCTGGAGGAAGGCCCTGCCCACCACTGGGGCCTGGGATGCCATCCTGAGCATGTGGTCCTTCCTTGGCTTGTATAAGGAAGGTAGCTGAGGAAACCAGTGGGCACACAGCACTCTTCTCACATCTCTGCTTCATTTCTGGTGCCTCCAGGCCTCACTGGCTGAGTCCCGGTCATACTTCCCTCAGGGATGTCCTGCAAAGCCTAAGGGGAAGGAAGCTGTTGTCTCCCCCAAGTAGCTGTTGGTCAGGGTTTTATCACAGCAACTAACCTAACTAACCTGGTTAGTTAGATGAGTGAACCCCTTACTCTGCTCAGGGCTCCTGAAGACCTTGGGGTCTCCAGTGGCTCAAAGGAATCTGGTTCCCTAGCAGAGGTCTGCCACCCACAGGCCTCCCTCCTGGGCCTCTCAGGCATGTGTGCTGAGTGTAGCCCCTCAGGTGGGTGGCAGCCCGTAAGAGGCAGGCTGGCACCAAGCTCCAGGCTCTGCTCCCCAGGTATACTGGGCCCTGTGGAGAAAGCACCGCCCTCCCCAGGTATTAGCTAACTTTTTCCCTTGCAGTATTTGGTTTAAGGATTAAAGTTAGTGGAGGAACCTGTCATTTCCAGAATCATCTGTTTCTTTCCTGGCTATCCACACAACATTCATTGTTTCAGTTCTCAAGCCCTGGATAATGCTGCTCCAGACATATCAGTCTGATGTCATGTGACCCGAGTAAGCTTTCTTGAGCTGCAGGACGGACGGACGGCTTCTCCATGACACCCCAGCCAGCTGTTCTCCACACTGTTACCCCCCATTTCTTGTTATCCCCTGAACCTACCACCTGCCCTACCCCCCTTTTGGAGACAGGCTGTAGTCCAGGCTGATCTCCAACTTGGTTGTAGCTGAGGCTGCTCTCTACTCCTGATCCCCCTGCCTCCACCTTCCAAGTGCTGGGATTACAGACGTGCATCACCATGAGCAAGTTTTATTTTATTTCAGTAGGGTCTTCCTATGTAGTCCAGGCTGGTCTCAAACCCAAACCAGTCCTCAGCCTCTCTGGGGGCTGGGGTTATAAATATGACCATCACACCAGACACTTGTGATTTTTGGTACTACAGTAACTCTCCTTTATAGTATAAACAAAAAATGAGCTACTCCCTAAGTGAATTTTCAGAGTAATGTCTGTGAAACACTAAAACACTAAAACGTAAGCAACCAAAATCAGCTTTATTGAAGTATAATTGACATACTATAAACTGCATGTATTTAAAGTATACAACTTAATATGTTTTGACACATGTACACACTCATGACAATATCACCACAATCAAGATAAGGAACATGTCCATCATCACCGAAGCTTCCTCCTGCCCCTCCCTACCCACTTCCCCAAGCTATCATAGATCTGCTTTCTAAATACGTGTCTAATGCTAAGATGTCTCACCCATTTCTCCACTTTAGTCAATAGAGTATGATCCTGATTCACCTTGTCATTAACATTCTGAAAGTGATGTCCTCAGATGTCATGAAGATGTGTAACATCGTTTGCTCTGAACACTAAATAACCCCATTGTCATACTGCCACACAAGGTGGCTTGGCACTCGAGGACCATCTGAGCATACGGTTCCCAGCTAAAACTCCTAATGCCTCCAGACCGGCACAGCCACCTCCACCCTGTGACCTGTCCATACCTTACTGTGGATCAGAGGTTTCCCTGCGGGGTGTGATTTTGTCACTGGAAGGGAACTGACAAAGTCTAGGAACTTGGGGGTATTATTACTGTGGGAGTTGCATCTGGTGTTGAGACCAGAAAGGTGGCCAATGTTCTACAGTGCCCAGTCGGTGCACACCGTAGAGACGAAGCAGACCCAAGGCGTCAATAATGTAGAACTATTGTACGGGACGTCCCTGCGCGGGACGACAACCCAGTGGTGAAGCTCGATGTCAGGGTATGGTGACCAGCTGTTAAGGTGAAGGAGCAGCAGCAGGCTGGTTGGAGTAGCGAGGTCACAAAGGTAAAGTGAAGGACCCTGCTGAGTCCCAGGTCAGAGGCAGCTCTGGCTTCCTGAGGACGAGCCCTCAGGGAACCAGGGCAAGACACCCAGCAGGTATTCAGCCAATGCCTGGCAAACAGGGCTGCACCCAAAGCATTTATTAGGTGCCTAATTGTGGGTATCACTCACTGGGCACAGAAGGTGAGGCTGAAGACCTGCAGCTGGCCAAAGGAAGCCATTCAAGCCTCCAGTGGCCGGGATGCAGAGGAGCCTGTGGGAAAAGGTAAGTGCAGACCCACCCCAATAAATGAACACGAGAAGGACTGCTCACGTCAGGCTCCAGGTCCAACGTGACCAGATATGTCACGGCCAGATCACTTCTAGCTTGAGGCTCCTCCCCCCACCTACAGACACCCGTAGGCCTGTCATATAAAGGGTTTTTTCCCAAAGTGGTTTAGCCAGAACTGGAAAGTTACTGCCTGGCGTGGCAGGAGCCTCACCGGAGCACCAGCAGCCAACAGGGAAGCAGAAGCAGTCAGGATGGATCTTGGGTTCTCTGGAGCTAGATGGTGAAGTATGGGCATGCTTTACTCTGTTTTGTATGACTTGAAGCTTTCATTATTGTGTTATAGGAGCTATGGAGACACTACTGAAGATTCAGGTAAGAAAAGAAAGGAAGAAAGGTAGGAAGGAAGGAAAGAAAAAGAAAAAAGAAGGGGAGAGAGAGAGAGAGAGAGAGAGAGAGAGAGAGAGAGAGAGAGAGAACAGCAAACAGAAACCTCTCCCATCCCTTCGGGGTAGGATGCATCCTTTATACACACATGCTGTGTACAGTGACTTAAGCCATGACTGCTACTTGAAGGCTTCTGGGTGCCTCCGGGTGGGGGAGGTTCGAAAGGCAAAGACTCCCACAGCTCCTCAAGGGGACAAAGGGACGGAGTGGATTTTAGCTCTACAGCTCTCTATGGTTAGTTATAGATCAGCTCCAAATCTAAGGATAAAGAGAGATCCGACCCTTCCTCTTCCTGCACCCCCCCCCCCATGACCCACTTTCCCCATCTCTAGACTCCAGTCACTCCAAATCCAAAGGATTCTGTAAAACAGATAAGTGTCTCCATAGGGACTCGACAGGAGGTGAGTGTGAGAGGCAGCTTAGCTTCCTGGATGCTCAGGTCAGTGGGTAGAGGATGCTAAGGCGTGCAGTACCTGCCTACAGGACTTGTTTCAGAGAGGTAAGGCTAACTAACCTTAGACTCTAACTAGTCTGAGAAAGACTTCCAGACTCTTGTCAGCAGAATTGTTGCAAGTGCAATCTATGTGAACTTCCAAACCAGAACAGACTGGAAGCAGCTGCGGGCTAAGCCGGGCAGCTGCTCACCTGCTCGGTCCCTCCACATAGCCCTCCTCCTCAGTGAGGTGCCTGTACAGATTCTGTCTCCCACTCAAAGCAGTATCGGCGGGAAGGCTGGCAAGAGAAAACAGTCGTGCCTGGGTACAGCCTTCAGGGCTGGCTGGTTCTTCCCTTCCACAGATCCACTGAGACTCCTCTGGGCCAGCCTCCCAGGACGGGTGGAACCACAGAGGCTTTCATTCTGGGGTGACCTTTCTTTTAGGTCACAGGACAATTGGGAGGGGCACTGGGGGGGGACTCCCTTGCTAGATAGGGCCAACCCTGTCCCTGTTCCCCTAAATGGGTGCTGTTGCTCACAGCCTGAGGAAGAACTCTGACTCACTTCCTGCCTCAGTCTTACCACAGGAACACTGCTCTCCCAACTGTGCTCGGTGTCTGCTGGTCGGGGCTCCCCCACAGCTGTCCCCGCCGGTGCCGGCTCCTCCTGAGAGAAAGCACGCACAGCCTGGGAGGAGCGGAACAACTGACAGCCTTATCTACCCACCCTGAGGACCCCATGTCTGCAGTGTTTTTAAGGGTGCTCAAATTATAACAGACTCCATTAACTGCATACACATTTCCATTTCCAGAGGGGGAAATCGAGGCTCTGGGAATTTAAGGTTGGCACAATAGTGTCACGGGGCTTTGAGCCCAACTTTGCTATGACTTTCCATACGAATCAATATATACATATATATATACACACATATGTGTGTAGGAACACATATATGTATATACATATTTTGGGATTTTGGTTGGCTTAAACTTGTGGCCATTCTCCTGCCTCAGCCTCCCCAGTTCTGAGATTACAGGCAAGTGCTACCACTCCCGGCTCCTTAGCACATTTAACCTCCCTGGGCCTAAATTCCATCCTCGGAAGAAACAGCCAACATACAGAAAAGGTACCTAAATAACCGCTGTGTGAACTTCATGGGGCTTGTGGTTCGGAAGAAGAGTTAACCCATGGAGCCGGTTAGGATAGTGCCTAGCTCCTTAGCACTCGGTGGCATTTATTTCTGACTGTACAGAACCCCACGTTAAAGACACATGAGGAGAGGATGGAATAGGATTATGTAGCCAGGTTATCTCACAGAGAGCAAGGAGGGATGGGCAGAGGCTGCTGACGACCTTGGAACAACCCAGCCTGGGAAGTTCTTGGCCCGTTTCCCCTCTTCTTTCTCAGCTCAAGCAGAATGTCGACCTCAGCCAAGTAGCACAGCCGTTTTCTAGGGCAGGAACCCAGGGAGGGAAGGGCTCTGGCTGGTATATTCTAAGTAGCTTGGAGTGGAGCGCTGCCAAATCTGAGGCCTGCTAAGTTGTGTGACTTAAGGAAAATTATTGAAACTTTTCGTGCCTCAGTTTCCTTATCTGTAAAGTGGGATTAATAAATCAGCCTGAACGGATTATGTGGATTAAAGAA
>CABHPP010140705.1:25168-40209 GCA_902168425.1 Peromyscus attwateri | reverse complement strand
TAACCCAAAATTGTTCCTGAGCATTGAAAATGAAGGAAAACTTCCGAGTTCTCTTTGTGAAGAATGGTCAAACAATGTGGTTACTAAATTTAATAAAAAACAGTACAAAAGAGAGAATTTCACATTGAATTATCAATGTAAAAGCACAAACTTAAAAAATTAAGAGAACAGACTCTTATACCACATCAAGAAAATAACAAATCTAGATCAACTGAGGTTTACTCCAGAAATGCAACACTGATTCCTCAAGAGATCTAGGGGAATCATATGCCATTTCTGGATGAAAAAGCTTCAAGAAAATTCAACACTCAGTACCCATTTCTAGTGGGGGAAGAGGGTGATGGGCACACTCTTAAAACAGCAAAACATACATGCTAGGAGCCTAGAGATGGGAAATACAAGATTTTTTTTTCAATAAAATCACAGAAAAAAATGTATATTCTTTCCAATGCTGTGTTGAATATTATCCTAGAGGTTAAAAGCAATACAATCAGATAACAGAAAGAAAGAATGAAAATAGAAAAGCACAACTATTTCCGTTTGTACAGAAGCCCTAGAGAGGCACACATGAACTAACTGGAACAGTAAAAGAACTAAGTGGCATAGGATATAAAATTAATATGAATTCCATAGGTTTCATATATAAAAATAACAAATAGTTACATATCCTATGTACAGAAAACCCCATGTATAATAGAAGTAAAAAGTTAAACTACTTTGGGATAAGTTTAACAAGAAATAAACAAAGTTTTATGAGAACACTCCTTATAAAAATAAAATAGAACCTAGACTCTGCTCTAAACAGAATTTAGTTTGATAAAAGTGTGATCTGACCTTACCTTTTAAGTTTGATAAAATCTGAGTAAAAATAACACCAGGCTTTTATCATAGAACTAGATGAGTTAGCAGCAAACTTATATTCATATGAAAGGAAACGAGCAGGCAAAAGAAATGGGAGACTATCCCTACTCAAAATTAAAATATGCTATAAAGTCTGCATGATTACAGGTACAGTGCCTATGGCAGAATTAATATAAGACCAAAAAAAAATACTCATGCATTTTAATTAAAACTGAGATCACAATATTCATAATTATTAGAAATCAGAAACTATATGTGAGGTCCAAAAAAAGGATGCACTAAATTTGACTTGGGGAGAAAAGATAGAAATCAATTAAAAAAAATAAAGAAAAAGAGAATTAAGGATCATATAGAACTGAACATTAAAGAGTAAAAAGTATTTTCAAAATAGAGATGAGGGTAAAAAAGTGGAAGAAAGAATATATGCAAATAAAAGCAAAACCTTGGAACTCTGGGGCACGTACAGAGAACAATAGTGTATTATACAAAGTGGTTTATACACAGAAGAAATAAAAAGCAGAGGGGTCAATGTCAAATAACAAAAATCCAGAAAAGCTAAACATTTCGACTTCATTGCAATCAAGCTTCATATGCAAAGAGAATTATAAATTGTATGCCCATTATACTAATGTGAATCCCCAGTCAGAGCCTAATACTACACAGAGACAAGAAGCAATCTTTAACAACAATACAGTTTTTATTCTTTTATTTATTCCAATACTCTTCTGTCTAAAAGCTCTCAATGACTTCTAAACACCTCCTTTCCTCAATTCCCTCAATACCATAGTCCTATTCTATTAAATGACGTTTTCTACCACTGTCTAAGATCTTCAACTCCTCAAACATACTATTCCCTATACTGGCCTTAAAGCAAAGCTAGAAATGCAGGAGTGATGCATCAACCATCAGTCTGCTCAGGCTGCTACACAGTATACGCAAGAAATTTATTTTCTTGGGATTTTTAGACTATACGTTCAAGACCAAAGGGCCAGAGAGTTAGTTCCCTGTGAGAACTCTTTCCTGTCTTGTAAAAGGCAGCCATTTCACTATGCCTTCCCCCTCCGAGCATAAATGGAAAGGTCTGTCTTTCCCTCTCTTCTTCTTCTTCAAGATTTACATCTTTGTCTTTATGTGTCTGTATACATGTATGCCACATATGTGCAGGTATCTCAGCACTGGGGTTATAGTATCTGTGAGCTACACTTTTAACTGCTAAGCCATCTCTCCAGCCCCTCACTTCCGCTTCTTACAGGGTCAATAGCATTATCGGATTAGGACCCCAACAAAACAACCTCATTCACCTTCATTACTTCTATAAAAGCCTTATCTACAAACAGATACACCAGGAACAGAAGCCTTAACAAATTTTTGAAAGACATAAATGCTCAGTCCATACCACAGCAGGTTAGTTCTAAACCTAGAGAGTTTGCAACTCCTGTTCTTCCCTCTTCAGACACTTCCGCCATCATTCAGGGAATGAGAAGCCATGGCCAGAAACAAACACAAGATATATGAGTGAGGTCACACCGAACCATCCAGTCCCAGTAAAGCCATCAGATAATGACACCTGTACGAGCAGTCTCCAGTGAGAGAAGCAGAACTGCCATCTGAAGCCAGTGGAAAAATAACTATTGCTGTTGTGAGCCGCTGATCTGAAAGAGCTGTTACAAAGCCTAAGTACTGACGCGCATACCTTCTTGTTCTGCTTTTGGACCGAGACCTTTGAACTCTATAGGACTTTCCTCGAGCCCTGGATCGACTTCGACTTCGTTTTCTTCGGGAGCCGTAAGAAGAGCTGCTGCTTGACCTGTGCCTGCGTCTGAAATAAACCATAAGCGTCACTGCGAGGCAAAGTTTTGTTGTGAGCGTTACGGGGGCTCTAAAAGTGCTCGTTCTTGCTGTCTCACTCTTTCCTCAAGAAGACAGAATAAAGAAAACATTACTGCTCTCCAACACCCAGACAGATTCACAGCTGGGTCAGCTACTAAATATTATGGGTCATAGTACTATACAATCTTTCCAAATATCATCAGATAATGCAAGAACTATACCAACTTCTATCTACTTGCTTACATACAGGCAAAAGATGTGGATACTGGGCCTGATTAGAAAAAGAAAAATGGAAAAAAACAAAAAACCCTCTGGGTTGGGATTTAACCTCCTAAGTACCTAACTACTAAAAGAAAATTATTTTATTCAACAAAATTAAAACTACAAACATGACTTCTGAAGAACATCACTCTCTCTACCATCTAAACAAAGATTATGAGCATTAACCTTCTCTCATAAGAATGTGAGCGAGGCTGGCGGTCTCTAGACCAGGACCTGGACTCGGACCGTGGCCGCCTCCCGCCCTTCTTGCGGCTGTACGTCCTGCTATCTGAGGAACTACTCGAAGAGGAGCGTCTCCGGTGTTTCTTTTTTCTCTTGCTTCTGCTCTCTTCCTCGGTGTCTGATGACCGGCGTCCCATTTCTACAAGGATACAACAACAACAACAACAACAAAAATTCCTAATTTAGTAACACAACAAATGAAATCCCAGATACAAATTTTTAAACTTTTTAAGAAAAAAAAATTAGCCATGTTCCTTAAGCTGGCTGTGAACTTCTTGGAGCCATCTGATTTTCCTCCCATGCCTCCAGAGTGCAGAACTACTGCACATACCACCACAGCCAGCCACATCTAAAAACTTTCCAAAGTAAAACGTGGTTGGCTTTTTTCACTAGCCGTGTAAAACAGCTTTAACACAGTCTTCTAGCATACCAATGAACTTTCTACACATTCGAAACAACTCGAATCTGCACCAACTTTTTTGAATGTCTTTTGAATATCAATCCTAAAGAAAGTTCATTATGGGCTGGAGAGATGGCTCAGAGGTTAAGAGCACTGGCTGCTCTTCCAGAGGTCCTGAGTTCAATTCCCAGCATCCACATGGTGGCTCACAACCATCTGTAATGAGATCTGGCTCCCTCTTCTGGCCTGCAGGAATACACGCAGACAGAACACTGTATACATAATAAATAAATAAATCTTTAAAAAAAAAGAAAAAAGAAAAAAAGAAAGTTCATTATATCGATTTTCTGACAGTTTAAGTTGTTCTTATCATTAACTGTATGACATTTTGTTTAGTAATTAACCATCTAGTCCTCCATTTTTACACTCCCTGAAAATAAAAGGCACTTTAGAGTCATATTTTTCAAGCTGAGTTCTAAATATTTAAAGTTTTCTTTTGAGATTTTACTTAGTTTTATTTTATGTGTATAAGTGTTTGTCTGTTCACCACATGAATGCAGTGCCCATGGAGTCCAAAGATGGTATCAGATTCCTTGGGACTGGAGTTACAAATAGTTGTGAGCTACTATGTGGGTACTGGGAATTGAACCTGGGTCCTCTGGAAAATCTGTGCTCTTAACTGCTGAGCTATCTCTACAGGCTCTGAGTTCTAACTATTTCAAAGGGAAGACCTCATCAGTCATTATGGAAGTATGAGATGAAACAATGCACTATTATCATTTCACTCATGAGACTGAAGAAGAATGTTAACTGAGTAGCAAAGTTGATGGTTACTGGGAAGTCAGCCAGCTCTTTACACACAGCTAGCTTGGTATGAGTCTTTCAGAAATCATTCAGCAATTTAATTTAAAAAGTAAAAAGAATGTTGATGCTTTTTTGACAGTGCAATCCTACTTCTAGAAATATATCGGAAATTTTTTATTTAAAAAAAGGTAACTACGTGGGTTTGGCATGTGGCTTAGTTAGAAAGTGCTTGTCTGACAGGCAAGAGGCAGCAGGTTCTCCAGCACTGCAGAAACTCAGTGTTGGGGAGCCTGGAATCCCAGCACTTGGGAGATGGAGGCAAGAGAATCAGAAGTTCAAGGTCCTCCTTGGCTACAGAGACATAGAGTGGATGCTAGCTAGCCTGGGATACACTGTCCTGTCTCAAAAAAAAGAAAAGTAAAATTCATGAAGGCTTTATTACAGCATCATTATATTATATCTATGGAGACACTATAAGAAAACATGTACACAGAAATAAATATTAAAATGAACATGTAGAGAGATAACTTGAAAAACCAAAAAGAAAATAGTTCCTCTAAGGATTTCCAAAATGCAAGAATGGTTCAGAATGTGTCCCCCTAAAAGAAAACAGCAGTTCTTTCAGGCCAAACCACAAGCAGACATAATAGCATAACTGAATGTGGCTAATGAGAATTAACCACACCAGACCAGAACCCACAGAACAACCCCACTATAAACCCAGACTTCCCTGGCATCACATCAAAAGTGCCCCCTCATCTGCATAGCGGGAACTTCACGGGGGATAGTGCATGGTGGGTGGGGTACTCCAAAATAACCACCGCCACAGCCCAGGATCTAGTTTGCTCCTTTTGGAGTTGTTTGTTTTAGACAGGTTCTTACCATGTCACCCCAAGTGACCTGCAACTCACTCTGTAGCCCAGGCTGGCCTGCAACTCTCACAGAGCTCCACCTGCCTCTGCCTCAAGTGCTGGGATTAGGTAGGAGCCATCACTAGCAGCTTCAGCTTTGCTTTCGTGACTCTGATCTGAAAGATGAATTCCTAATTCCTCTTCCCCAGAAGGTAAGTAATAGTACTGTCATGATTAAAAATACTGTTTCAAAATATAAAACATAATTTTTCTTTTCTGAAGACTTTCTACAGAGTTATGGTCATAGTTATATATTTAGTTGTACATTTGGTATACAAAAAGAAAAAACAGGCTGGGCAGTGGTGGCGCACGCCTTTAATCCCAGCACTCGGGAGGTAGAGCCAGGCAGATCTCTGTGAGTTCGAGGCCAGCCTGGGCTACCAAGTGAGTTCCAGAAAAAGGCGCAAATCTACACAGAGAAACCCTGTCTTGAAAAACCAAAAAAAGAAAAAGAAAAAACAAAGGATGTCAGATTCTGATAATCAGGAATTAGCCAATCAGAACCTTATATTACTATAAAGGTAGCCTTGAATGTTTCATGTGCAATACTTTCTTGATAAAATACTTATTAGTTACCTAACAATATCATAAAAAGCAGGATGCATCCTATGCAATAATTTAGATCAAATGTCACATCTTTCTTTAGTAATGATTCAAAATAAGTTAAATATGACTATAAACAAAATAATGCGTTAAAATACTGTTTTGAGAATTATTAGATGATCCAGGACTTCTAAGTCAATTTCAGTATAAATATTTCTGCTAGGGCTATTCAAAACTCTAAACAATTTACCTATAGCCAGAATTAAAGATTTGTAAACAGTTTCTTTAAATTCTCTTATTTATTATTACTGTATTATCTATATGATATATGTGGCCAAGTGTGCACCTTGGTGTAATGTGGAGGTCGGAGGACAACTTTGGGGAATTGATTTTCTCCTCTAACCGTAGGTTGTGAGGATCAAACTGGTCATCAGGCTCGTACAGCAAGCACTCAATTCACATGTCCAACAAACACTGGGAAGCCTTGGGTTTCCAATCTTCAGTGAATCACTAATATCCTTTAGTCGCTTCCAAATTGAAAACCAGCCTCCAATAAAAGCTCACCATGACCTTTCCACTTAAAAATGTTTATAAAATTATATATATTCATACAGTGTATACACAAACACGTATGTGTACACAGCTACATATTTTCAAACACATATGTATATAATATCCATTTATAGATATAGATAGATAGATATTCCATCTATAATAAATATCCCTGTATGTGTATATATTTTTAAGTATAAGAAATATATACCAGCCTTTAAGGTAGTGCGTACCTTTAATCCCAGCACTCAGGAGGCAGAGCCAGGCGGATCTCTGTGAGTTTGAGGCCAGCCTGGTCTACAGAGTGAGATCCAGGACAGGCACCAAAGCTACACAGAAAAACCTTGTCTCAAAAGAAACCAAAAAGAGAAAAAAGAAATATATACCCAATTCAGTGGTGATAATAATATTTTACTTTTTGGCCTTTTCTTCCTTTTTTCTTTGTTTTTTTTTTTTTTTTTAACTTTAAGAACTGACAAATTGACATGTGTAGTAGTACCCATTTTTAAAAACCAGCACTTAGAAGGCAGAGGCTGGCAGATCTCTGTGAGTTCAAGGCCAGCCAGGGCTGCATGGTGCAACTATTGTCTCAAAAACAAAACAACATATAAGTTTTCTTTTCCACAAACAAGTATTTAAATTCAAATGACTTTAGTAGGTCTTTTATACTGTCATTTAGAAAATACTGAAATGCCAGGATTTTATCCTCTTATTTAAAAAATACTGAAGTGTCAGGCACAGTGGCCTACCTGTAATCCCAGCATTTGGGAGATTGGGGCAGGAAGATTTCCACAAGGAGGAGGCCAGCCAGGTCTAAAAACAACAAATAAACAAATAACTCTGGAGCATGATTAAAGGAATAAAAAGTAAGTCACAAGGATGAAGAAACTAGAAGACAGTCAGATGGTGGTGGCGCACACCTTTAATCCAGCACTCCGGAGGCAGAGGCAGGCGGATCTCTAAGTTCCAAGGCTACCCAGAGAAACTGTCTAGAAAAACATACAGAGACAGAGGGAGACTGCGACTAGAAGATAACAGGGAACAGCAAACAAGATAAATCAGCAAAGTTTTAGCAAATGAAAAATTGATGAAGGATTTAGAACTACAAAAACTGAGTATGAAGCAACTTGCAGAAAATTCCAACAAGAAAAAAGTCAACTCATGCAACAAAAATCAGAATGAAGCGGGACCACACCACACAAGCACGATGAGGAATAAAGCTAAAACATGGAACTGATTGAATTTCTGTACCAGAAACACTCTCAGGTCCCTCCCCCATGCCATCTGGCCAGGTGATTAGCCTTCTCCAACGCCAGCAGGACATATGATGTACTGGATGGGGAGTGCGAGGTCTAAGAGCTCAGGTTTTTAAAAGCGATGGAGGCACAGTGACGTCAAACTAAAAGTTAAAGGGTTGAGTAAAGATTCTGAAGCCAAGTGTACATCCTTGGAAGGAAAGAAGATCTCTATAAAACTCACAGAATCAACTAACCCGGGCTCATAGGAACTCAATGGAGACTGAACCGACAACCAGGGAACTTGCATGGGACCGACCTAGGCCCTTCTTGTGGGAAGGCCCTTGTTGTGTTAGGAAACAGTGGGAACAGGGGCTGTCTCTGACTCTTTTACAGGCTTTGGAACCCTACTCCTCATAGTGGGTCTCCTTGCCCAGCTTTAATACATGTCAGAGTGCTTAGTCTTACCGCAACTTGATATGCCATGCTTTGTTGATATCCATGGGAGGCCTGCCCCTTTCTGAACAGAAATGGAGGAAGAGAAGATTGGGGGGAGGGGGAGACAGAGAAGGGAGGGGAAACTGCAGTCGGTATGTAAAACAAGTAAACAAGTTTTTAAAATAAAAAATTAACAACAAAAAAGATCTCTACAAAAACTGCACTGTACCCAGTGGACAATATATCTGAAGGTCCCATGAATGAAATGGCAGGTTTCCATCCAATGACCCTGTAACACAGCCCACAGCTGACAAGTTCAACTATAAAGAGTGAAGTTTTTCTATAAAGTCTTTTTCTGTTGACTTTTTAGTGACTACACGACAGAAAAGAGAACCAGCTAGGTAGGGAAAGCCTCTGTCCTGAGAGACTGCCTGCCTCTGGGACCTTGCCTCAGCACTTCAGCACCTCAGGGGGCTGTGAGGTCCTGCATGCAGCACAGCACCCAGGAACACAAAAGTAAATAAGAGCCTGAAGGCAGAAAAGGGACACAAAGCAACTCACAGCAAAGTGGGAGCATACAGAGAAAAACAACAACAAAACCTTCCAGAACAAGAACTCATTAATATCTCCAGGTGGTAATGAAAAGATGCCCCAGCAAGCAATGGGAAAATGCTCCAAGGAGAGAGCTTGGTTTAAATAAATGACAGACAAGATAAGGTTGGAAAAGGTCAAACACTCGTAGAAGGTGAAAAGAAAATGAGACAAACATGAAAAAATTGAAAACCGTAAAATAAAAGTACAGACATCTATCCAGAAAATCCAATATTTAACTGATAAAGGTGCCATTACAAAAGAATAGAAAAAGAAATGAAGAAAATACATCGAAGAATTTCTAAAAATTAAAAAGTATTCATTTCTCCCAAGTACTTGGGATAATGAAGTTTTTTAAAATAAACATATACTAGGGATAACATAGAAAACAATCAGAAACTGGAGATGTTGCCCAGTATACAGACAGTCCTTTTGAACCAAAGAAAAATAATACTAATTATCAGGCACCAAGAATAAAAAGGAGATCCCAGACAACCTCAAAGAGTCACAAAATAAAATAAAGGAAGGAAAGCATAATAAAATGCACAGGCTTTTCAAATAGCAACACAAGAAACAAAGGAAATTCAACTTCAAATTTCTGAAAAACTAATTCCAACCTCAAATCTCTTTCCATCTATCTTATCAAATTGGTGGTCTGGTGTGAGATGAGAAAAAAGACATTTTTAGACATTTAAGTTCTCAAAACTAGATGTCATGCTCATCCTTCTTCAGGAAGTGTCCAAACTGTGCTTTACCAGAAGGGAAGCAAGACAAAACAAAGACAACAAAATTCAAAATGTGGATAAGAGACAAGAGACACATGAGTGGGCACAATACAGGAAGACCTTGCTGTCCAAGGTCTTAAATTCTAGTGTACCAACAGTTCCCCAAAGAGAGCCCAAGGACCCTTCAAGTCAGGAAATTCAAGTGGTAAAATTATTTTCATCATAATATACAAACATTATCTTTTTCGATGTTCTGAATTTTTGCAAGAATCAAAGCAGAAGCAAACTACACTAGGGTCATTATATTCTTCCCTGGTCCCTCCCCACTCTACACCCCACTAGAGTCTCACTTAATAATGTTCTTGAGAGGGCCAAGAATACTGAACTTGCCTACCTCTATAAGACCCAAGGTTCAAGACGGGTGGTTCAAGCCGGGCGGTGGTGGTGGCGCACGCCCTTAATCCCCAGCACTCATGGAGGCAGAGTCAGGTGGATCTCTGTGAATTCGAGGCCAGCCTGGTCTACAGAGCAAGATCCAGGACTGGCACCAAAACTACACAGAGAAACCCTGTCTCGAAAAACCAAAAAAAAGAAAAAAGAAAAAAAGACCCAAGGTTCAGTCCCCAGTACAGTGACAGCACATATGCCACACTCCCAAAATACCCTTGGCAAAGGAATGACAGTCATTACATTTCAATATGCACAATTTCTATCACATAGTGAAGGATGTTGGTTGTCCTAAAAAAAATTGTGCAACCGAATTGCAAGCTGAACTAGCTGATTCTAGTATGAAACATAATTTTTGTTGTAAAACTGCCAATAGATGATCACTTGGGCTTGTTTATTTGGCAGCCTTTTTCTCAGACTGAATGAAGATAGCCTTTTACCTCAAGGAAAATTAACAGTATTTATCACCAGTCATAAAAGTCAGCTCTTAACTAAAAGATCTGAATTTTAGATCGTTTGTATCTGCCTAGTACTCAGGCCTCTTCTTTTTCTAAGATCAATGACAATATTAATACACATGAATGTTTGATATACAATAAAGGGTGCCAACATTTGAAAGACATATCTAATTCAGTAAACCAGTATTTTCCAATTGCCAAGGCATAATGTCACAAAAATCATCCACAGATTCATTCACAGTGCAAGACAAAAAGATTCTAATGCAATAAAGATAACTAATATAGGAAAAGTTCAGTCACATGGTTTGAAATACTACATTAAAACCAACCTTCAAGAAATTTAAAAACACTTTAACTTCTCAATAAATTGAATACAGAAGTAAATATGATAATACAGTTGTCTTCAAGCAAGCCAGACATCAGATACTTGCAAAACTAGAAAATAATGCTGCTTTCTCAATGTTTTTGTTTTTGAAACTACAGCTATTTTTCATATTAAATTTTGTTACCATGTTTATTATTATTGTTGTTGTTGTTGTTTTGTTTTGTTTTTTCGAGACAGGGTTTCTCTGCGTAGTTTTGGTGCCTGTCCTGGATCTCGCGCTGTAGACCAGGCTGGCCTCGAACTCACAGAGATCCGCCTGGCTCTGCCTCCCGAGTGCTGGGATTAAAAGCTTGTACCACCACCACCACCCGGCTTGTTTATTATTATTTTAAGTGAATTCATATACAGTTTACAACTTCATTTAGATTACTAATAAGGTAAATATTTATAGAGAACACAAATAAAAGCTATGGCTATCCTCAACAATTTGTAAGAGTATAAAAGGATCTTAGGACTAAAAAGTTTGAGAAGCACTGTCCTGCAGGCATCTCCATTCTTTATTCCTGTCCTGTTAATTAATTCCCTAGTTAAGCATAAAGATGAAGAAAAAGAAAAAAAAACCATGGACAACCATTTGGCCATGTATCTTTTGGTAACCAAAAATCAGAACATAGCAATTGGGTATAAATTTCTCTTTATTCTAATTACAAATGATGTCACTTGTGAACAGAAAATCAGAGGAAGACTACAAAAAGGCTTTCTCTATAACTGGCAGGTATTCGGTTCTCAATACACTATTGCATGTCCTTAGCAAAGATGATGGTAAATCTTCATGGTCAACCTAACAGGATCTGGAATCACCATGGAAACACTCTCTAGGTCTAAGAGGGCGTTTCCAGAAAGATTTGATTGAGAAGGGAAGAGCTGGAATTCGGGCTGAATCCTGAACTGGGTTGCTGTGGGATGGGCTGTATGTCAAATTACTCTGATTGGTCAATAAATAAAACACTGAGTGGCCGGTGGCTAGGCAGGAAGTATAGGCGGGACTAACAGAGAGGAGAAAAGAAAAGAACAGGAAGGTGGAAGGAGACACTGCCAGGCGCCACCAGGACAAGCAGCATGTAAAGATGCCAGTAAGCCACGAGCCACGTGGCAAGGTATAGATTTATAGAAATGGATTAATTTAAGATATAAGGACAGTTAGCAAGAAGCCTGCCACGGCCATACAGTTTGTAAGCAATATAAGTCTCTGTGTTTACTTGGATGGGTCTGAGCGGCTGTGGGACTGGCGGGTGACAAAGATTTGTCCTGACTGTGGGCAAGGCAGGAAAACTCTAGCAACACCGGATAAAGTGGAGAAAGTGAGCTAAGCACCAGCATTCATCAGTGACTGTAGACACATGTGCTCAGGCTGCTGCTGCCATGATTTCCCCACCATGACGGACTGTCCCTTCAAACTGTGGAGCAAGGCAAGCCCTTTCTTCTGTGATTTGCTTTTGTCCAGCATGTGTCAATGCAAGGAGAAAAGTAACACAGCATATAATTGAATATTCTTGCTCATTCCAGTCATGTAAATCAATTTATACTATACACTTGTAGAAAGGAAGAATTGTTCTACTTAACTCCACTTATAAAGTGAATGCATGGAAATGCCCCCATCATAAAGACAATGACGAACTGATCAGATTGTTTTTAGCAACCTCACAAAGTAACAAATTTCAATCCATCAGTAATTGTAAAACACAGCAGTTCTTGATTTCCTGTTCTCACTCTAGTTCTTCCTGGTTTCAGCTTCCTAGCTGCAAATCTCACCCAATTACTCCTGCATAACTGAAGCATGACAGGTAATGATCACAAGTCAACAATTTAAAATTTTTTATTGTAAAGTTCAGGTAGCTGATTGAAAATATAAACTCGGGGCTGGAGAGATGGCTCAGTGGTTAAGAGCACTGGCTGTTCTTCCAGAGGTCCTGAGTTCAATTCCCAGCAACCACATGGTGGCTCACAACCATCTGTAATGAGATCTGGTGCCCTCTTTTGGCCTGCAAGCATGCACGTAGGCAGAACACTGTAGACATAATAAATAAATAAATCTTTAAAAAAAAAAAAAAAAAAGAAAAAGAAAATATAAACTCAAGATGTGACCATTTAGTAAGAGAACCTAAAGGCACATATCCTTAATAAGGATAAAAGAAGCAGTTATTATGTTTCAGAAAACGGGTAATTAGTTTAAGAAGAACAAAGGTTCATGGAGGACATGACAATTTATAAGCACTTTGCCATAGTATTTCATTAAAAATCAAAACATAATATTTGATCCTGGGCACATGACCCCTCCCTCAATAAAAGGTAGAAAAAGTAAAATGGCTGGATGTGGTGGCACATGCTTATAATCTCATCACTTGGGCAGTAGAGGCAGGATAGGTTCTAAACCACATAGCAAGTTCGAGGCTAACCTGGGCTACCGAACACACTGGAAACAACAAAACAGAACAGAAAGTAAAAATGGGGTGGGCACTATTTCACATACTATGTAATCTACAAACAAGTAGAGAACCATGCACAGGAATTAAAGGAATGGAGGTAAACTTCAGACACCACAACAAGGCAAAATTCAAAAGAAATAAAGAATTCTGTCAAGACATTCCTGCTAGGACTGTCACACATATGAACTCACAGAGGCTGTGGCATCATGCACAGGACCTACATAGATCCTGCAGTGCTGCACGGGGTCCCAGCACTGAGACGGAGAAGTAGACAGGAGCTCCCATCCCCAACCAAGAAGCTAGAAAAGTAGTCAGGAGCTCCCATCTCCAACCAAGAAGCTATCTCCAATTGACAACTGCTCCAAAGGAAAATTAGCTTCTCCAAGAGAGTCTCACTGGGTACACAAACCACACTTAAGGGCAGGCCCCATGTACAGCAGCAGATGGCCAACACAAAATAAATACAAAGGTATTCTTGGAGTTTTTTTGTCTCATATTGCTTTGTTTGGGCATTTTTTTAACCATATTGGTCTTTTGCTTGTATAGTATGGTTTCTAATTTTGAGTTTTTATGGGTTTTGTATGTGTGTGTCTCTCTGTGTGTGTATACTTCTGCTCTTTCTTAGTTTCTTTTTTTTCTTGTTTTGTTTGTTTGTTCATTTTGTTTTATCCTTGTTTGTCTTTTTATTTGCCTGTTTTCTTAGAGAGAGAAAAGGGAGGCACGGAGTTGGAAGGGTGGAGAGGTGGGGAGGATCTGGGAGATGAGGGGAAACCATGATCAGAATATATTGTATGAAAATAAACCTTATTCTCAATTTAGACTATGAAATAAGATACTCCTGTTGCAACAACAACAACAAAATTCTGTAGATTAACCTGTCTTTAAACTAACAAATCGTAGGATTCCCCTACTATGGTCTGAAGGTGCAACCAGAAAAAGATATCTATAAACGCACTACAACAACCCTATGACAAGCAATTCCTATCACAACTCTACATGCTGAATAGGTAAAGACGGGGTCAGCAAGGCCAATTAAGAGACAAGTGCCAGCTGCCTTTGTCTTTTTCAGCTTCAGACATTTTTAGCCCTCTTATTGAACATACAGTAATAAAATGTTACCACTTAGCAAGAAATCTCCTTTGTCTGCAAAGAAAGTGAATATTCATAAACTCGAAGACTAGAGACGCTCTCAAAGGATACCTACTTTCCCCACAAGGTTGTACCTGTCACATCTGCTCCAGTCCTTAAAACCTGAAAACTCTGCATAGCTCCTTCACTGGGAGCTTTTACATCTAAGTTCAAAGATGACAATTCAAATGCCTTCATATGCCAACATATGACACGTGAATTGATCTAACAATCTACTACTTAGTTAGTGGGGCCAAACTCGGTTACTGGCGATTCTAGATTTTTTTTTCATAAGCATTTAAAAAAAAAAAAATACAACTTGCCGGGCGTTGGTGGCGCACGCCTTTAATCCCAGCACTAGGGAGGCAGAGCCAGGCGGATCTCTGTGAGTTCGAGGCAAGCCTGGGCTACCAAGTGAGTTCCAGGAAAAGGCACAAAGCTACACAGAGAAACCCTGTCTCGAAAAACCAAAAAAAACTCAGAAATTACATTAATAATAATCTAAAATCTAGGGCAGGCAACGTGCATTTTAACTTCTCAGGAAAGTAGAGTTCAAGGGTGGCCATCTGGTCACATGACCAAAGGTCCTGCCGTCAAAAAAAAAATTTTTTTACAGAATGCTTAAAGTGATATATTTCAAGACAGGGAGGTCTGTTTGACCTTGTCCCATCTCTCATGTCAACAAGCGGTTAGACTGGGGGGGGGGGGGGACGAGTGCCCACTAGACGCAGCCTCCCCTCGCTCCAACTACCTGGAGGAGATGAGCGTGAACTAGGCTATGAAGGTAGGCCAACTAGGAAACC
>CABHPP010140705.1:1790-21060 GCA_902168425.1 Peromyscus attwateri | reverse complement strand
CACTCCCTCTCCTCCCCACCCCAGGTAGTGGCGCTCCTGCTACCCGCGAAGGGGTTCACTCGGAGTTGCGAGGGGAGGTAATTTACTCAGAACAAGGGGCCGCCTTTAGGAAGTATAAATAGTGAGACTTCAAGAGCTGCGTCGCTATCAGATCTGAACTCTCCGCAGGAAGAATTGTCAAAGATCTTAACATTGAACACGCGCGCTCCGGCAGGGAAGCATCAGTTCCCATTTCCCTCTGGCGGCCCCCGCCCCTTCCCTCCTCCCCCCGGTCCCCCCTCTCCCCCCTCTCTCCTCCTCCTCCTCCTCCTCCTCCTCCTCCTCCTCCTCCTCCTCCTCTTACTTCTTTTTCTCCTTCTACTTCTCCTCTTCTTTCTTCTCCTCTTTTTCTTCTTCTTCCACCTCCTCCTCCCTCTCCTCCCCCACCCCCTGCCCCATTGATGTGTTATTATTGGGGGGGCTGGAGCAGTAAAAAAAGAAGGAGGAAAAAAAGAGCGGGGCTCGGCAGGGAGAGCTTGAGCGCGAGGCTGACCGGCAGCGGCCGCGATGGAAGAACTTACGGCGTTCGTCTCCAAGTCTTTTGACCAGAAAGTGAAGGAGAAGAAGGAGGCCATCACGTACCGGGAGGTGCTGGAGAGCGGGCCGCTGCGTGGGGCCAAGGAACCGGGCTGCCTCGAGCCGGGCCGCGACGACCGCAGCAGCCCGGCAGTCCGGGCGGCCGGCGGAGGCGGCGGCGCGGGAGGAGGCGGAGGCGGAGGCGGAGGAGGCGGAGGAGGTGCTGGAGGAGGAGGAGCAGGCGGAGGAGCTGGAGGAGGGCGCTCTCCCGTCCGGGAGCTGGACATGGGCGCCGCGGAGCGGAGCAGGGAGCCCGGCAGCCCGCGGCTGACGGAGGGTAACGGCCTGTCCCCGACCGCGGTTCCCCTTCCCGCCTTCCCCTGTCCTGCGGGCGAGAGAGAACCCGGGGCCCAACCGGGCGGGCGGAGGGCGGCAGCTCAGAGGGCCCTGGACCACCGCTTTGCAAGCTACAGGAATAGTGGAGGGGTAGGAGGCCAGACTGCTCAGTCGTGGGTGGGGTCCTCGCGTGGGGGAGGACGTGGGGTTGCGCGCATCCTTCTCAGTTGCTCCGGTTGCACCGAAATGCGTTTTTCGCGAGCTGGAGGATGGGGCCGCGCTGCGGGACAAGGAAGTTTGCGTGGCCCGCTGCGAGAGGGGGTGCGGCAGGAGCTCACCAGGAGGCCAGTTGTGAGGAGCGTGTAGTCCCGAGTTTGCCAGAACCTCTTTCCTAGGCCTAGAGGAGAGAAGGGAAAAAAGAGAAAGAGAAGAACCACACTAGGTTGCCCCTTCTTTAGAGCCGCCACCAAAACCACTGTAACTCTGCAAAGCCCCCTAAATCTCTGGATTTTGGGGACCAAACTTCACATTTTCGTTGAGCCATTAAGGTAGAAGGCAGCCAGAGGTCCGGGCCAAGCTGGTTTTCTCTCAGCGGAGGCATTGAGGAGACTGTGGGGTGTACGTGGGGTGGGGGTGGGGGTGGGGGTGCGCTTTATATACACAATTTCTTTACTGCCTAGAATCTTGCAGTACTTTAGCTCTCTCTGTGTGTGTGTGTGTGTGTGTGTGTGTGTGTGTGTGTGTGTGTGTTGGTGAGGGTGTCTTTTGGAGCCAGCAGAGTTAGAAAACGGCTTTATCTACACGGTAAAGCGTCTATCAATTCGAAGTTAAAAATTAATTTAGCACTCGGTACTGCGGTAACTGGTGTGCTGCCATATTTTTCCAATTAAGAAAATATGTGGCATGCGTAGAATCACAAATTTAAGCAAGCAATTAACTTGTTTATAACACGGTCTGTTCCTGTTTAGGCCATTAAGTGGAAAGTCGGGGGCGAAAGAGACATTATATTAAGTCTATTAATCAACTTGAAATTTGGACTTGTTTCCCTTTGAAGCCCCTAAACTTTGAGGGGTATCTGCTCAGTGGGTGACAACAGACAAAAGCTTTCCTCTTCCCATCTGAAGAATATGTGTTTCTGTTTAAATTTTACTACGATGTTAGCGAGAGTATTTTCCTATTGAATTGACCCCCTAATGTTTGCTGTGACCTCATCTACTTCCTTCCTGGAGGAAGGACAAACGTTCACAAATTGAGCAGCAGAAATACAAGCAACAAATAAGATTACGGTGTAGAATGCCAGGCTGGGGCGAGATGTGGTGGTTCATCTTCTCCCAGATCCGGGACCATGTCCTCCTTAATTTAGAAAGTGACAGGGTAACTATAAAAGGCCCCAGAGTAACCCCTCAGGGTTCACAGCTCAGGGACTTGGGTTAGATAGTCCACCAACCACAAGGTCTGAAAGCCTGCGTGAGCCAGTTCCTGGGGTTGTTGACTTCCAAGCTCAGAGCAAGCGTTAATTTCTTTGTAGCTTGGCTCTTTCCAGACAGGATTTTCCTTTTTCCATGTTGATCTGGATCCTGGGTTGGGAGGAATCGCAAACAGCCTCTACTATCTAAACTTAGCTTTGACACTGGACACCCGTCTCCAAATCAGGCACAGAGGATGAAGGTTAGGCGGACCTTATATTGATATGGGCCTGACTTTGGCACTCCTCATCATTGCCCTTTGGCATAAATGTATATCATTCCTTCTATGGCTCTGTTTGCTCATACTGGCAGAGCTCCTGTCTTTTACGTGGAAGGAAAGAAGGCAAAGTGGCAACGGATGTGTGCAAAAAATTGCATATTTTATTAAACATCCGAGCTGCTGGGTGCATGAAAAGGTTTTTAACAGCCAATAGAAACCGAGGAATGTTCTTGAACCTGTTGAT
The DNA here is from genome assembly GCA_902168425.1 of Peromyscus attwateri. Lineage (NCBI taxonomy): Eukaryota > Metazoa > Chordata > Mammalia > Rodentia > Cricetidae > Peromyscus > Peromyscus attwateri. Next base: position 18,239 of record CABHPP010140705.1, on the reverse strand, counting down.
CTCAGTGGGTTTAAGCCTTTAGGGTCCAGCCTTGGTTTCCACCGGGAGGGAGAAGGAGAGCAGAGATGCTGCGGTGGGTTTTGCTGACCACCAGAGTCTGTCTGGTTTGCCGCCTCTACCCTTCTGGCCCAGCGTGGGCGGCCAGTGGTCCAGGCCGCCAACATGGCGTGGTTGCCTGTGCCAGTTCGACCCGGCAGGGAGTACAGGGGCTGTCTAGCTGCCGATGGAACCATCCGTAGGGGTCTGGTCCGAGCCCTTGGGCGCTTGGGGACGTGGCTTTCTGCACCTCGCAGTACCAGTGTCTCGTTTTCCCGCTGCGACCTTCAGCGGGTCCAGTTGTTCCTAAATTAGACCAGCAAGTTTGCGGGAGGCAAAGGGCCAGAGGCAGCAGAGGCTGGCGGGACAGCGGAACTGCCCTCTGGGGATGGCTGGCGTGCGGGGGCCATCGCGTGGCCTTGCCGCGCCCTTTAACCGAGACCGCGCTCTGCGAGAGGCCGGCGTGGCGCTTTTGATTTCCGTGAGTGCGTGGGGCAGTGAGTGCCAGAGGGTCAGGAATGCGTTTGGTGTTGGCAGAAGGGAAGGGCGCAGGTAGTGAGAGAGTGAGCTGAGACCACAGTTGAGTTGGGTGGCTGCATGCCTACCTGATATCCCCAGGCAGCGGTACAGACGAGACTTCGCGGGTCTCAGGGACCCCTTTCCTCTCGCCGGATCTTCGTGGGGAGTCCCCCCTCCCCAGGGGTTAGGAGTCTCTAGCTTTCCTTTGGACAAATCTGGTAATGGGCTTGTCTTGCTGTTTTTTGTCCGTGTGTGTGTGTGTGTGTGTGTGTGTGTGTGTGTGTGTGTGTGTGTGATGGTGCGTGCCCCGACGCACGTGTGGTCCTTCCGTGGTGCCCTCTCCAGTGTCCCCCGAATTGAAGGATCGCAAAGAGGATGCTAAAGGGATGGAGGACGAAGGCCAGACCAAAATCAAGCAGCGGCGAAGTCGAACCAATTTTACCCTGGAACAACTCAACGAGCTGGAGAGGCTTTTCGATGAGACCCACTATCCAGACGCTTTCATGCGCGAGGAACTGAGCCAACGACTGGGGCTATCTGAGGCCCGAGTACAGGTACCCCGCTGCGAGGAGGTGGAGGCTGGGCCCTGAGAGCTGGAGTCTTGTACCTATGTTTGCAGGCAGCTTAGGGAGACACAAGTAGGCTGCTGCTGCAGGTGTCTGGTGTGAGATGGGAAAGGGAGAGATATCTTCCCTAGATGTCTTATTTTCTAAAATGAATTTTGATCCCGTAGCCCCTTTCACCCCTAAGCCAACATATGTTCGCTGAAGAAGAAAGCTGCACTGGGCTTGCTCCCAGAGTTTCTATTAACCACACCCCCCTTGCCTCGTGCTGTCTTTAATGTGGTTTAATCCTAATGGGCCTACTTTTATAAGCCTTAAAAAAAAAATCCCACAGAAAACGTTTTATCTCTGAAGCCTTAAAAGTTACAACGAGTATTTTGCTTTCTGGAGTTGGGTTTCGTTGAGGGTCTTGGGTTTGCCAAACGGATATACCAATTAGGTTTATAGATGTACGGACTATAAAGAAAATTAGCATCTGTTAAGTGCAAAAATTTACAGTGTCTGTTAGCGGGTCGATCTTTAACCGAGTGTGAAACAGAGGACACAGGATATATTTGGGCACCCTTTGTTCCTTCACTTAACCAAAGCAAAGGACCTGAACCCACGAAAACTCCATTTTAAAACAATGTACACATCTTATTATTGATGTTTGCAAAGCCTAACCTTCAGAAAGTGCCATGTCACATGTACTGCAGCTTTTTTCATTATTGGTTGTTTAGGTGAATGTAAAACCAAAAAGTGGGGTTAAGGATAATCTAAAGGGGGAATTATAAACACACATACATATCCTTCCAGCTTTATGGGGAACAAATTTAAACGTTTCAGATTGTATTTCCGCTCAAATAATAAAATTGGGAGAAAATGATGGTCATTATTTGTTTGAACACATGGAGCAGTTTTAGCCTAGAACATCTGCAGCTGTTACAAAGTATCGCTGTAACAGATACTCCCTGGGTCTCTGGGCGGAGAGACCACCATCTGTAAGGAACTATGCACAATTCTTAAGGGGCTTCCCCGCATCTTGTAATAGGATCAGGGGGAAAAAACAGAGCAGTAACGTGAACAGAGAAAAAAATAATAATAGGCCTCCTTGGTCATCACGACGTCAATCGTAGAGCCTTCCTTTTTAAGCCTGTTCTGCTTTGCAGCCTGCGCTGAGCTCTCTAGAGACTCCGCAACCCCTTAAAACCCTGATAATTATTGCAGCCGTGAGTAATAGTATCTCCATTCCAACCCTTCTAGGGGAAAAAAAGAGTCAAGAAGCCCCAGGCCATGTGAGTCACACAAAGGATGCCACCCTGGCATGAAATCCACCCTTCTATTATACTCAATATCAGGAGAATTTTTGAAGATTTACATTGACTGTGGCACTTGATTTCAAAAACTTAACAGAAAGGGCTCTGAAGCAATATTTTCCTTTCATGTTTTTTTTAAAAAACGTTAATTTGTGAATCAATCAATATGCTGTATTATTGGAACTGGAGTATTAAAAAGCAAGCCTTATTTGAATTTTAAAAAATATGTCACACTGACTTGAAAAGTTGGCAAGTTATTTAAGAACATCATATCCAGTATCTGAGGATTACTTGATTCGTACCCCACCTCTCCTTTTTGTGGGACACTCTTTCTTTTTTAAACAAATGAAGTTCATTGCTGCTCTTTTTTTCCACTCATACTTTCATTTAAGTTACAGGGGCTATTTTCTGGAATCTTTCCTACTGTCCTAACTGCAGGCAGTGGCTTTTTCTATAGAAGCAAATTAGATTATCATGATAATGGCACAATTATTCTGCCACTGTGTTACACTCTGCTGCACAGAGGGACAGAGAAATTCTAAACTTCTTTGTAGTAAGGCTTTTATGACACTAATTACCTGCCCCCCATATCCCTCTCCCCACCAAAATAAGAGTCATTATTTGCTTTACTGTTTGGTTTTTCTTCAAGATGAAGCTAATTAATATTACAGGCTATTACTGAGTCCATTCTTCTTGGGTCTTAACTGGGTAAACATTTAAACCCATTATCACGTTGGTGTCAGGTACCAGGGAGTGTTTTAGGCCCCTGGGACTCTGTAATATGGAAAGATGAAACCGGAACTAATAGTAATTTATCAAGGAACAATTTATCTTACAAAGAGTCTAGGAAATCTTTCTATTTTGTACTTGATTTACATTTCTCATTTTGGAAATTGAGGCTGTTTTGTATAATTTAACACTTGCTTTTCATATCCCAAGAGTGGCCTAAACACTACTTTTTTTTTCCCATTGCACTACTATAATTTAAGATGTTAAGATGTTTTGAATCATCAAGTTTTATGTGGTTTTTTTTTTCTCTCTTTCTCAACTTGTAGGTTTGGTTTCAAAATCGAAGAGCTAAGTGTAGAAAACAGGAGAATCAACTTCATAAAGGTATGTCTTATAATTCATTTTATTATTAAGTAAAAGTCAGGAGTGGAGGGATATTGCTCTAACAAAGACAAAAAAAACCATCTTAAGGATGATGATAGTACTTGATTTAAGAAAAATTTCTGGACAGTGAACTTATTTTAATTATAGCAGCAATTTAGAAAATTGACAGTCCAGTTCTATTAGAATCAGTTTTATCTTGCTACCACTTGGCACCTTGGAAAATTTGACAAGAAATGTTTGCCTCACATCTTGTGTTTCATCCCCCCCCCCTTTTTTTTATAGGTGTCCTTATAGGGGCCGCTAGCCAGTTTGAAGCTTGTAGAGTTGCACCCTATGTCAACGTAGGTGCTTTAAGGATGCCATTCCAGCAGGCAAGTACAACCTAGCTTCAAGCTGTTAGTAAATGCAAAAAGGCCTGGATGTTTGTTTGGACTGTTGAACAGACCCTGTCTCTGAGCCTCACCATCCATTCAGTTGAAGAAGCGATTTCAAGACTATATAGCGGCCCCCACTCTCCTTTAAAAACCTATACAGTGTCATGGCCTCAAGTCCCCAGTCCTCTCTGCTTTCATAGGAGCCCCCGAAGGAGCCTGAAGGCAGCAACCTGCCCTTTAAAAAATGCATTTAAGATTGCACTTGGGGAGAGGAAGGAACAGCCTTTGATTAGGATTTTGTCAAATCAAATACAGAGGCCGCTCCAAAGGTGTTTTAAAAGCAATCCTCTAAATATTCTTTCTAGGTATTTTCTACCCCTGGTCACATTAAATGTCTCTGGCCGAAGAAAAATAAATGCAGCTATTCCCAACTTAGACTTATTTTCAAAAGGCTGTCCTTACACACACACACACACACACACACACACACACACACACACACACAAAAGCTTCCTCTCTGATAGAGAGGGAAGACTTGGTCTTCCCAGGGCTGGCTGCCCTACCTCAGCTATCCCTTTCTGAGCTCTCTCTCTATATATATATATAAAAACCTTTAGAACAACTTTTTAAAAGGAGAGCCCGCAGCAATGATTTAATCCTGGGAAATCCCAGTGTTCTGAACTCTCCGCTCTCTAAGCCCGAGGGCAAAATCCTTTCCTAGCCACTGTCTGACCTTCCCCATCTTCAGCAGGCATCCCTGCTCACCAAGGCTGTAATGTTATAGATGAGCCCCCAGTCGCCAGTACCCTGGACTGGGGAGACTCCAGGTGACACTCATCTGAGAATTAGAGTTAGAGAGATCTGAGTTTCCCCACCTCACAACAAGACACTTGGATCCTGATGGGAAGGCATTTGAAATCTGGATAGTTGGAGAGAGAGGGGCAGAACTTACTAGGAAACTGGCCCTACCAAGAAGGTAGCGATTCAGGCCAGCAGAATCAGCTGGTTTTTAGGAACTTAGACTAAGTCCCAGACTAGACCTGCTGACTTAGGGTCGGCATTGAAACAAGATCCTCAGGTAATTCTTACGGCAGGAAAAGTTAAAACCCGCAGATGCAATAGCTTCCCTAAGTGACAAGAAAAAGTTAAGCATTTTATTTTAGTGGTGTGTCAAAGGTGTCTGTGACAGAGACAGGAGAGAAGGGTAACAGTCCTTATTCCAGCCTTTCCAAGATATTACTATGTTGAGGTGGGTGATGCATGGGGACTATGTCAAGGTCCATTCACCCACCCAGTTCCCGAAGGGGCCATAACATTCCTGCAGACAGAGATGAGGAACCCAAGCAAACATGCTCATAATGATCTGGGGGTAGGGATGGGGCACTAGAGTATTAATGTGGTGCCCCAGATTTAGCGAAAAGCCTATAATATCCTTCTCCAAACAGATGTTTAGCAAATTGTAGCTTCCCTGTCGCGCACCCCAATTCTCCCACAGCCAAGCTGGACGCCGTTAATGTTCTGTTTCTATTCTGTTGTCACCCTAGGATAGTCATTGCAACGTGACGCCCTTGTCCTTTCAGGTTCAGGCGCAGCTGCAGCTGGACAGCGCCGTGGCGCACGCGCACCACCACCTGCATCCGCACCTGGCCGCGCACGCGCCTTACATGATGTTCCCGGCACCGCCCTTCGGACTGCCGCTGGCCACGCTGGCCGCGGACTCGGCCTCCGCCGCCTCGGTGGTGGCTGCCGCCGCCGCCGCCAAGACCACCAGCAAGAACTCCAGCATCGCAGATCTCAGACTGAAAGCTAAAAAGCACGCGGCCGCCCTGGGTCTGTGACGCCGGCGCCAGCGCCAAGGTCGGCGGAGCCTCCCGAGCGGCGCGACCCTGCACGCCCTCCGCGACCGGCTGCTTCTCCCGCACCCGCTTCGGACCGCCTAGGCCCGCCCCTTCCCCGCTGACTGCCTCCCGTTTCTTTCTGCACCCTGGATTCCCAGGGCCGGACTCTGCGCTGGACCCGGGATCCCACGAGGGCCACCAGCCTACGGGCTCCAGCCCATCCGCCCTCGGGACTCCAGCCCATCCGCCCTTGGGACTAAAATTCGGCTTTGTAGGAGCGGGTTTGGCTAAGTCTGGATAGAGACTGGACAAAGGAGTGTGGGAATAGTGAGAAGTGGATAGCGGCAAGACAGCGGCGATGGACTCCTACATAAAAATAAAAATCTTGCTGCCAACAAATAAGCAAAAGCAAATAGAGAACAAACTAGAAAGAAAAGGAGAGAGGGAGCTTGTTTCTTATTACTATTTGGCTGGAATTAGAACGACGAAGCAAAACAAGTCTAAAAATTATTTTGTACATAAAAATACGGGAAAAAATACCCTGGATGAATCTTGAGAGAAAGGGGGGAGAGGTTTACCAACTAAAATGTATGTTTTTTTTAAATGGGCCAAGGAAGCAAAACAGAAGGAAGAGGTATACTTATTTAAAAAAAATTAAGATAAAAAAAATGCGCAGCTGGGAAGTTCACAGGTTTTGAAGCTGACCTTTTTCTGCGAAGTTCACTTTAATACGAGACATTTGATAAGAGAGGCGGGCCTCCTTTTACGTTGAATCAGATGCTTTCAGTTTAAAAACACCATGTATGGAAGAGCAAGAAGAGGGAAGACCGTGTGAAAACGAGGAGGAAAAAAAAAAGGACGTTAATACAAAAAAAAAAAAAAGTGATGCCACAGACAATGATTCCTCTGAAAAATTATTACGGCAGAACTGTCCAGACTGCTGACAGTAAATTCTGGTTTGCATGTTACTTGTATTCCATTGATGGTGTCCCCTCCCTCCCCACACTCATGTGCACTCACTACACTTTCATTCTCAGTATGAAAAGCGTCTGGATGTGAATCCATATATAAATTGTCCGGCCTTTGATCCCAAGGGGCAAAGGAAAAAAGTCGGAAGGGAGTAAAATACACTCTTGAGTCTTCCAAGAAGATAGAGGCGGTTAGAAAAATACGGGAAAGGAAAAAGAGCAAAGGAAGCCGTGAAGGTATACAGCCGTGCATCGAGATAGACGCTTCATCTGTTCCCTCCCTTTTCGTGAATTCCCCTTGCTGGTTTCTTGAAGTCCTGTTTGAGGACAATGCTTTATTCCCCCTCCCCCCCTCTCTATCCCGTCAAATAACGCCCAGCTAGGTACAGACACTAGGTTTGTGTATAATATGTTGATAAACACGAACAAAGTTTATTTTGGCTATAATGTGTGAACTAATGGTTGACTTTCAACATTTGCATTTTATCTCACAAAGGTGTATTCATTCAAGTAATCTTTTTATTTGTTTCAGTTCATGTAGCTATTTAAACAGGGACACCTTGGGCTAAGCAACCTGTAGTCCAAATTCTCTGGCCAGCCTGCTTAGGGCTTTTCCCCCCCTTTTAATTTACATGAAAGAGGAAAAGCTCTTCTTACTGAACTTCGGTATGCGTTTGAGCTTTGTAACTATTTGTTCTCCATGAAAACAAAATTATTTATATTTGCCATATTTTTTCTAGTGTATTAAGTTATTTTAAACAAAAGATGCTGTTATGACGTGTTATCAGTACAAAATGTTTCGGCTCCACTTCTGTTAAACCATTTAAATAAGTGCCAAGTTATTAACCGAAGACACTTTGCGATCAATTGAATGAAAATAGTATTGTTTCATTTGATGGGGTTCGCGTCATCTTTGTTCTTGTTACTATTAAAATATCCGGGATACTCTTCCTTCTTCCTTTTTGATGATATACTCGTATTCATATGCCCCCCCCCATAGGTTAAAAAGCGCTTCTTTTTGCTCTTACGTGACGTAACCAGGGGACCCTGAGAAGGGTGGCCTTGTGGACCCCTAGCACTGAGCGCAACTCCTTTCACCTCACATCAAATACCTTCTGGGGATATCAGCTTATGCTAAATCAACAAAAAACAGATTAGAAAAACAACAAAAATAGAATCCCCTGCCCAAGACGTTTCTCCTTCTCTTTGCTGTACTTTTACCCTTAAAGTTTGTTTGGGTCATTTTGGGAGAAAGAAGAGGGGTCACACAGCTGCCCTGGCTTTGTTATATATGGCATTATCAACATCGATCCCAGGTCACCTAACTTCCTGGAGCTGCTGGTTTGGAAGTAGACGCAGAGCCAGAGCGAGTCAGAGAAGCGCGGGGAACAAAGCAACACCCCCACTCCCGCCTCCAGTCCTGTTTGGCATCAGTGGCCCTCTTCCAAATTCTCCATGAGCTTGAAGATAGGCTGCTGCCCTGACAGTGTGTGTTTGTGTGTGTGTGTGGGGGGGGGGGGGGGGTATTTGGGCTTGTGTGTGAGTGTGTGGTGCGCGCGCGCGCGCGCGCACACGCAGGATGAAGAAAGACCTGGAGACCCAGCCCCAGCCAGGCCTGAGTCCGGAATGCCCATTCTTGCACCCGCCCTGCCCCTTGGAGAGGAGCCCTCTGCGGAGGTCGCAGATGTAGCATCCCCTAGTGTCACGAGTTGGCAGAAAGCAGTGACCTCCTACGGAGCCCAGCCCGCGTGATGCTCTGCTTTCCTCGGGGACTCAGCTCTCCTTTGAAGCTGATCCACAGACTAGATGTGGGGAGAGAGGTTGGTCTGTCCCTCAGCTACCCGAGGATGCTGAGCAGGAGCTGGTCTTGTCCTCCCTGCTCAGCTCTGCAGTTCTCTTAGTTGGTGAAGGTCTCGCGGTTGGCCACAGCGTCGTCCTCTCTCAGAGAGGTCCAAGGGCTCCAGCCTGGCCGGGTTCCGAAACCTCAGGCTCCAAGTGACAATCCTAACCTGGGGTCAAAGGCGGGATCCACCACTCTCATGACCCCCAAGGGAACATGGAGGTCAACAAGGCAAACGGGGCGGGGGGGGGGGGGGGTCATGGGAGCCTCGTGGGACACTGTGCCCAGTGTAGCTCTTCAGGGCATTCTAGGCTAAGTTCCAGGTCAAGGGCGGTGGCACATCCCTGCCAGCTGGGCGCTGGGTACCATCCGCGCACGTTGCGCCTGCCTTGAATGCTGAGGTCCAGGAAGGGAGAGGAAAGCTAGGTCTGGTAAGAAAGGCCAAAGTTTCCCCGCTCAGGTCAGAGACACCAAGCGTCCACTTCCTCTCCCTTGAGGCTCAGGAGGATACAGCCCAATCACCCTAGCTGTATGGGGTCAGAGCCTTTGATCCAGGCTCCTACACAGGTTCTCTGGGCCAATTTTCCAGATCTTTGCAGCCCCAACTGTTGGGCAGACAACTGGGTGAGCCAAGTCCAAACCTCGAGTTTTCGGAACCATCCCCAGAAGGGGTTTTGAGAATGTAACGTCTTCATTTTAAACATAGACCATTATTAATGTTATTTTGGCCAAAACGCAATAATTGTAACCAGTTATCATTAAAGGACTCCCCTAACCTTAATCTTTCGTGGAATGCGAACTTTTCCATAGTTAGAAAATCTATGTCGGGGCGATGATGGGGAGGGGGGTCGGCAGCGGGCTGAGTCATAGGGGCTTACTCAAGACATGATTACTGTCCAGAAGTCCCACTTTTTAAAAAAATGCTCAGAATTGAACTGATACACATCTATTTTGACCTCCCCCTCCCAGAATTGTAACTCTTTTAGATCCTCAGATGGTAATACTTTAGTATAATGTAATGCTCAAATTTCGGAACTATTTTGATTTCTGAAAAAAATGCCTTTTTGGCTTCAGCAACATGGGATCCTGTTTTTTCTTCACAAATCAGTTTACATCATAAATTGCAAACATTTGCAATAAGATCTCAAGATTGTTTATTTTATATAACCTCAAGCACTTGACTATGTTAAACAGCAGTACAGAAAGTCTGTGAATTCAGCCTAATGTGTGTCAGGGAATTAAAGGATCACTCCTTTTCATCACATAAACAAAGAATTTAAGACGCTTTTGATTGTCAGTCTCCCAATTTTTAAAGTCCTACAATTGGCTATTAATTTTAGAGTCATTCTGTGCAAAACTAATTACTAAAGTCATATCCTGGTTTAATTAAATGTTTCTGGGCCGAAGAAAATGATGTTCTTCTACACAGGGAAGTGGATGATTGTTTTAAACATTATATTATTTTAGTTCAAACATAAATAAAGCCTGCAAATTCTAATGTGGGGAGAAAGGCCTAAAATGGTTTCTTAATGTGCCATTAGAACAGTTAGTCAGAATGTATTAAAGCAACATCTGAAACCCAGAAATAATAAATATGTCATTCTAATGAGAGTGTTAACTTATGGATAATTTATTCAAGGTACTTTTTACATTTCACATGGAATGTCTTATTATGACCTGCCTGACTACTGTGATGCTTGTTTTTCAAAATCTAATTTATATAGGCTTGAAATATACATAATTCATGACTCCTGTTGATATATGTATACACACTTTGAATTTTAAGTCTTTACAATATGTTTGGATGTTTGCTAGCATGTTTTTAAGACAATTGAAATAAAAGCATACAAATATAAAATGTGTTAAACATTATATTGAAAGTAAGTGCTTGCCCTGTGCCTGAAGAAAAAGTAGTCAAAAATGGAAGGAACAAGAGGCTTAGATAATTTTTAAGCTCAGGGGTACAGGTATAGAGCGAGCACTCAAATACATCAGATGGGATGTTTTTATGTAAGAAATATGCAAATCCTTAAGACTTACAGATATGAGCATACAGCATTTCATGCCTAGGCAATCTGATCTTGTCCCTAATTCATGAAACAAAATGAAAAAAAAAAGTCGATTCTCCGAGCATTTTGTTTGGGGTATTTTATGTGTCAGTCAAGGTAACGTCCACATATGCCTTCAGTACATGAAAATTTAGTATAGTACTTACATGGAGTTCTATTGACATGAGGAAAGGATTTAAAATACAATCAAATAAATCACAGAGAGGCGTAAGCACTATTTCCTCTTCTTTCTTTTTCTGTTTGCACACATTGCTCACATGCAAGCATCTACCATCGCTCTTACTCAAGCAGAATAGTTTGTGATTAATATATACCCAGGAATCTCACTTCCAGGAATCAAGCCTACTATTGACCAACCCTGAGATTCTGGGTGAGTTTCTCTTTCTGTTCCTTAGTTTCCTTTGGAGAGACTCCCCATTTACAAACAGCATCTGTCTCATGGAGTAATCAGGAGGATTAAACAAGTTAATGTGTATAAAATCCTTAGAACAGATCCTTACAATATGTATATTAAGAACTTAAGAATAGTTGTTTTTATAAAGAGGCAAAGGAGCATTGAACTTTGCCCTGAAAACCTTAGAAGGAAATAGGGTAGTACACAATGAGCAGGGAAAAATCTCCTCTTATGCCTGAGGAAGATTGTTATGCTATACTAGCTTTGTGATTTTTTTTTTTTTTTTTTTTTTTTTTAGCTAATTGCTTAGCCTCCATGAACATTGTCTGGAACATGTGACATCATGTCACAATGTAGGTAGGAGAGTTCATACATGAGCAATTTATAAAGTGTACATTGTTATACATATGACAGATAATGTTATTATTCTGCCTTGTGCAACTAATAAAATAAGATATCAGGTGTGGCACTTGCCCTCAAGGGGCTTCCCGTCTGGAGAGACAGCTCATTGATGCATAAGGTACTGCCAGGAAGCACGTGCTAAATGCACTTGCTTACAGATATTCAAACACATTCTGTACATCTGAATGGCCACACAGCACATGTGGGGCTTGCTGCCCCATTTCTGCAGACTGAACCTTCCTTAGGAATGAGTAGCCTTATAAAGGAATGGTGGAGGGACACCCAGAGGTTAAGAAGCACACTTTGTTAGAAGTAAATGTATACCATATGTTGCTGTGGTTTGTGTTCCATGGGACCATCTGCGTTTTCCTTGGCTGCCCAGATTTGTAGAGCATTAGCAGTTAAATGCCCCAAAGATGCAAAGTCTGTTGAATAAGAATCTTTAAAAGAAGTTTGAAAACATAAAATACTAAGCAAGGAGCATTTATTTACTACTGTAAAGATTTGTAAAATGAATAATTGAGTCTTTATTATACACTAAATTGAGAAGGACCTCTTTTTAGTGACAAAACTGAATTATATTATTAACATCACCCTTTGTTTAATATAATTATATATAGTGCTTGAAGCACTTTTTTCTTTTCTTTTTTTTCTTTTTTTTTTTTTTTTGAGATAGGTTTTCTTTGTGTAACTGTCCTGGAAGTCGCTCTGAAGACCAGGCCAGTCTCGAACTCACAGAGATCTGCCTGCCTCTGCCTCCATGAGTGCTGGGATTAAAGGCATGTGCCACCACCCCTTGACTTTAAAGCAGTTTTTAATACATCTCTTTTTGGGAATCAGTATGTTGTCATAGTATATGGCTAATCTTTAGAGGCAAGTATTTCTGAGTTCAAATCACAGCTATAAATTTTAGTTGTGATTTTTTTTGTTGTTTTTTGGTTTTTCAAGACAGGGATTCTCTGTGTAGCTTTGTGCCTTTCCTGGAACTCACTCTGTAGCCCAGGCTGGTCTCAAACTCACAGAGATCTGCCTGGCTCTGCCTCCCGAGTGCTGGGATTAAAGGCGTGCGCCACCACCACCCTGCGATGTGAATTTTTAAGTAATTTTTCCTCCTATAATCTATGTCCTGTTAGTATATGTTTAAGACACATCTTTCAGATTGTTGTGAGGGTCCAATAAAGTGAGTTGTATTACATACTTGGTATACAGTAGGTTTCAACAATTTCCCATCTCTGCTATGCTTCTCTTATTTACCCTTTCTGTATTGTTACATAAAATGATTTGTAATTAATCTGTCTGTAATTAGAAGTAGATTGAGAAATTTGGGGGAACATAGTATGTCTATTTATTCAAAACCCTTGTTATGAATATTGATTGTGTGTATGATGTTGTATGCTCTGAAGTTTGGAATAAAGCTTACTTCAAATCTTGTCAATCTTATTTTTGGAATGTTTGAGTAATTATCATTTTAGATCTCCCCGTTTGTATAGCATGAGTGGTTCCTTCTTTGTACCTAGTAACTCTAGTTTCTCCAGAGCCTCTGACCTTCAGTCGTCTATATTCTGGAATGCCAGCACACAAATCAAGCCCTGGCATTAACTCTGTAGTCACTTTGATATTAGATTGATTGTCCTTCTGCTGCGTATTTATTGAATACATTTTGTATGCTTCAGTGGAAAGGAAGAAGAAAATAAACTGCCCTTAAAAATTATTTTTAAAAGGTCTATCAATCTATCCACATTTTCAGTACTTGTGCAGCATTGGTTTGCATTATGTCTGCTGGCATTATTCGCTTAAAATATAATTATCTGTCTCATGTACAATATATTTACTGAAATTCTCACTTGTCAGCAGCTGTGTTTCTTCTAAGGCTTGTGTAATGTCTATTATAACTTGGTCTTTCTCAGTAGTCACTTTTCAGACGGAAGAAGTTAGGTGGGAAGCTTTGGAAATAGAGAAGCAGGTCCTCGGATGCTTTATAAGGAACGGTGAAACAAAATGCCCTGCCAACACATCCACTTCCTAATTTCTGTAATCTGGAGATAGGTTGGACAACCTGGTAAGACGAAAGTTAAGGCTGTGGTGGGAGAAAATTTGTAAATAAGTTGACCTTAAAATGGGATAGCATTCTGGATTATTTGAGTAGGCCCGTCACGATTACCAGGGTCCTTGAGAGCAGAATGAGGAAGGCCAAAGAGGAAGGTCACAGAATGCTGAAGACATAGGAACTAGATCTCACTGGCTTTGAAGCTGCAGGAGGGAAGGAATGCAGGTAGTCTTGAAGATGGAAAACGTAAGGCAAGACATTCCTCCAGAGATCTAGGAAGAACGCAGCCCCACCTTACTCCAGATTTTAGTAAAGTGAAATCTGTGCCAGGCTTTTAAACCACAGAATTGTAATATAACTGATTTGGATTGGTTGTTGTTTTGGTTTGTTTATTTTGTTTTGTTTTGTTTTGATACAGGGTGTTACAATGTAGTCCTGGCTAGCCTAGGACTCTCAATGTGGACTAGGCTGGCCACAGATTCACAAAGATCTGCTTACCTGTTTCCTGGGTGCTGGGATTAAAGGCTTGTGCTACCATGACTAGCTCAATTTGGATTGCTTTAAGGCACAAAATCTATAACAATGTGTTGTAACAGCAATTGTAAAACCAATATAGGGCCTGGCATGGTGACTCATACCTGTAATTCCAGCACTACATGGGCAGAAGCAGGACAATTATTGTGAGTTCTAGGCCATCTTTGGCTACATACCAAGTTCCAAACCAGCCTGGGCTACAGTATAAGACTCTGTCTTAAGAACCTGATCACTTCTCTGAAAAACAACTATAGGGAGATTTTTAGTTGTATATGTATATCAATATACATATATATATACATATTTATGTATATACACAACAGAAGCAATATATACATTTATGCATATACACATACATGTGTATATATAGAAGCATAAATTTATGTATATATGATTCTGTTTTTATACACACATGTATTTTTCTTATATACATATACATGTACACATCCGCTTTTGTTTTTTTAAATGTGTGGAGTATGCTTCTGTGTCTGTTCAATAACAAGAGTCCTCCAAAAATTGGGTCTGGGATGCTTTGTCACACCCTAAAGTATTCTCCTATCAGCCATACAGACATCCACATACCGTATAGTGGAATCCTTTACAAATCTCTCATTACTGTAAAACAAATTTGCAAAGTAATGTTCATTCCTTTATAAAAGCGGAGTCAGCCATGAAAGCCTTTGTCTTGTTTTTTTACTTTGCTTATTATTTGCTTTTGCTAGTAGCATTAACGTAAGGAAGGAATGCTAGCTTTAAACTCTGAAGTTCTTTGCTAATCCACCGAAAGGGAACAGCCTGAGCAATTGAGCTTGTCTGTCAAGCTGGTCAAGGTGGAGAGTGATGTGGTCTGGGGTTCCCAGAGCCCATTGGACCTTTGACCTTTTCTGTTGAGACTATTGATCCGGGTTAATAGTCGGCACCAGTTGTGCTGTTGGTGAGTTGTGTGCCTGTGTGTGATCCCTCATTGAGTACAAATGAGGCTCTGGCCAACTCAGAGGGTAATTGGTCCTTTTTGTAGTTTTCCAAGATCAGGGTGGGAAATTAGAATAAATAGGCCCCGACAGGAAGAGTGAACATTCGTTTCTAGAATGTTTGCAGTTGTCTCAGTGACAAAGCTGTGGAATTGGACACAGGACTGATTTCACCTTTCGTACCATGAACTCGGTTAACCAGGGCTACCACAGTCTCAAGACCAGTAGGTGTAGCAGGATAATGTGTAAAACTCAGAGGTAACTGAACTAGTGAGAGGGGTTTGTTCTTGTCCCATTCCACAGCTTCTTGCTACCAAGCCCCATTCTTCTCATCCCACCAAATTGGGTGCCCAGTGAGAAAAAGTTGTAGTTCACTGGGCGTAAGGGCTACGCTTTTTAACAGCTTGCTATGAGAGTTAACAGAACAGAAGAAAGGTCAACCAAACAACACCAATTTCCATGTGATTCCCCTTGTCAGCTCTTCAATGCTCAGGGAGCAGTGAAGCGCTTTTCCTTTTCTACCCACTTTAGGAAGGGTTCTCATGCTTTCACCTTGAGAAACTTCCCACTTCACCCGGCAAGCCTCTGTCCTTCTTCCTTCTCAAGCACTCATCCCAGGAGTCTGGCTGCACATACCTCTTTGATCCACGATGGAGGTATCAGTGTCCTGTAGCTTTTTCACCTTTCTGTTTCAATCTTCCAGACTCCCCTTTCCTGACTTCCCCTGAAAGTCTGGCATCCTCAGAAGTAGTGGTAGGGAAATGGAAGGTTTGGTTGACATGAGGTGGGGATGGGAGGCAGGGCAAGTTGCAAATACAGAAAGAATAAAGATAAAGAGGCAATCAAGCAGGCTAAATTTTGAAGACTCCTACCCATCCAGTTGTATGGCATCCAAATATTCCACTCTGCACATGCTGCTTTAATAAGGAATTATCTTGGAATGATATGGGCAGCCATTTGCTTGCTTCACAGAAGACATTAGTTTCTCAGGCCCCTATATAACTATATATATATATATATATATATATATATATATATATAATCACTCATTAAACCTTCTTTTAACTCTAAGGAGAGGGGCTGGGGACTACATCTCAATGGTGTAATGCATTCTTTGCACCCCCAAAGCCTTTGGTTCAATGTTTACCAAAGATAATTAAAAAGCTAAATGAGGAATACAGGGACAAGTGGCCAAACGAATGGAAACACATGAACTGTGAACCAATAGCTGAGGGGCCCCCAACTGGATCAGGCCCTCTGAATGGGTGAGACAGTTGATTGGCTTGATCTGTTTAGGAGGCATACAGGCAGTTGGACCGGGTCCTGTGCTCAGTACATGAATTGACTGTTTGAAACCTGGGGCTTAGCAGAGACCCTTGGCTCAGCCTGGGAGGAGGGGACTAGACCTGCCTGGGCTGAGTCCACCAGGTCGATCTCAATCCTTGGGGGAGTCTTTGCCCTGGAGGAGATGGAAATGGGGGGTGGG